>JAHWFP010146584.1:77877-141312 GCA_023313725.1 Lithobius niger
CCCATGATGCATCACACCAAACAGGCTTACTTGGGTGGCAAAAAACCAGAAGGTGGGAGCTGGGTTTTCCCACTCAAGCAGACCTGTTTGGTGTTACCCATGATGCATCACACCAAACAGGTTTACTTGAGTAGGAAAATCCACCCATTAAGCCTGTTTGGTGTGATGCATCATGGGTACCATTTTTCCCGATATAACAATAGATCCGAAGAAGAAAATTCAGTCCAGATGCAGTTCTTGACTTGAACACACGGCCTCCCAGCCTTGGTGCAGTTGGGCAGGGCTACATGCACCGTATCAGTTGGGAACCTGCACCAAGTTTTTCTAAATTTTTTTAAAAGTTTTTTCCTATGCTTTGCGAGTTTTCACTTGTGAGAATAACGAATTAGCAACACTGATGTCATTTAAGATTTTTTATATAATTTTATTGATAGGACACAACTACAATGCATTACTAGACAACACTCCTAAGTCTGTAAGGTTTCTTCGTATTGTCCTCTTTTCCTTTTCAGTTATAATTTCTATTTCCTTCAATTCCTCTAGAATTTGCGTAATTTCCTCTACATGATCAAATCTTCCCTTCAACAATAATCCGACCAAGACTCTCAGCCTATTAACCAACGTGGTTGTTGTAATTTACTTTGACAGACTCTGATTCGTTCGGCTCTGATTCGTTCGGACGCTGACTTGTCCGACCCCAAATTATCCGGTTCCAATTCGTCCAATCCTGATTCATTCATCCCCGATTCGTCCATCTCTGATTCGTCAGGTCCTGATTAGTCTGACCCCGATTCTAAGAATCTGATTCATCCGACCTCGAATTGTTCGACCCAGATTTGTTAGTCCCCGATTTATTCGACTCCGATTCGTCGTAATCTTTTTCTTCATCCATTTCTTCCAGCCAACCACTTTTCTTCTTCTTTATTTCCTCCCAAATTGGTTTGATAACTCATAAGTACTTGTAACCACGATTCGATTTGGGCTTTCCAAAGTAGGCGTCGTAGTTTTGATATATGGCATTACTGTCTTTCAGAATTGATGCCAAGACATCGGGGTCGTACGTTTCGTACTGCAAGTCTTTTTGAGTCAGTAAACTCCACAGCTGATTTCTTCCTCGGTACTTCTTTCCTTCCAATACTGCATCATTCTCCCATATTTTGATAGTTTTGTTACCAATCATGAGAACTCCCATGTCCATGTTGTACCTTAATCCAAACACATGATCGTTTTCTTTCGGCATTTTGAAAAATCTACGCAAATAATATCTCGAAGTCATACCAATCTGTGACCGTTCAAAAAAGCCTTTAAAGAGCGAGGCGATGCTGGAGGAACTCGTCTCACATCCGATGGAGGGAGCTGTGCTGAATTTGGGATGTTATCCTAGTGTTTCCGTTTTTTTATGGTTGGCTTCCACGTCATCTTCCACATCACCTTTATGCTTCACGAGGGTGATAGTTTCTAATCTTTTCCCCCCATACGGGTCCTCCAAATCAGATCAATACGTTTATCTTCCATTTTCTCTTTTTTTTATAAATGATAATGAGGACCTAAACATTCGTTTGGGTGATTGTTCTCATAACGATCTACACCCTTTCTCTTACATCATCTAAGGTGTTAATTGAGTACAAAACTTAATGAAAACACTCAAAATATGAATGTAACACACCATTTAATCACACGTTGGTGTTCCGGTTACGACCCACACCCGTTAATACTATGTTTCATGAGAGTAAAGAACCTACTGGGAACCTTCAAAATATGAATGATGAACACATTATGTATGTTTTAAACTCGTTCCCACCACAATCTAACTTCGTTTACTGTACGCATTAAACCCCAACACACAAATTAGCTAATATGACATTAGTGTAAAGTTGCTCATATGACATTAGCGTGTAGTTGTCCATATGGCATTAACGTGAAGTTTCTCGTATGGCATTAGCATAAGTTGCTCATATGACAATAGCGTGAAGTTGCTCATACGATATTAGAGTGAAATTGTTGATATGACATTACCGTGAAGTTGCTCATATGGTATTAGCATGAAGTTGCTCATATGGCAATAGTGTGAAGTTACTCATATGGCATTAACGTGAAGTTGCTCATATGGCATTAGCATGAGGTTGCTCATATGGCATTAGAGTGAAATTGCTCATATGACACTAACGTGAAGTTGCTCATATGGTATTAGCGTGAAGTTGCTCATATGGCATTAGCGTAAAGTTGCTCATGGCATTAGTATGAAGTTGCTCGTATGGTATTAGCGTGAAGTTGCTCATATGGCATTAGCGTGAAATTGATGATATAGCATTAGCGTGAAGTTGCTCATATGGCATTAGCGTGAAGTTACTCATATGGCATTAGCGTGAAATTGCTCATATGGCATTAGTGTGAAGTTGTTCATATGACATAAACGTGAAGCTGCTCATAATTAGCGTGAAGTTGCTCGTATGGCATTAGCGTGAAACCCACAAGACGTAACGTCATAAGAGGTAACAAAAAGCAATTTCCAACCCTCCTCCTGATTGACAAAAACGGAAAAAAACGTAGCAAAAGGCACTTTCCCACCCTCGTCCCCATTGACGGAAAACCGAAGTGACGTCATTACCCCCACTTTGATCACGTGACTGGAAGTGACGTCATTATTCCCACTTTTATCACTTGACCGGAAGTGGGGGTTTGTGTTTGTATACGACCTAAAAACGAAAAAAAAGGTAGGAAAAGGCACTTTCTACTCTCCTCTATACTGACGAAAACCGGAAGTAACGTCATCACAACTACTTTTCATCACGTGACCGGAAGTGCGTCATTACCCCCACTTTGACCACGTGACCGGAAGTGAGGGTTATGTGGCTCACCTAATATTGCATTTTACCACTACTGTGTACTGCTACGAATGACTTGTGTGCCACAATTTAAGCTTTTAGCACGCTCTGCAATAGTCGTTGGTCAAGCATCAGGGAGGGAGAACGGGGAGCGCTGGGTATCTTTGGGGTATTTCATGGGGTTTCCATGGCATGTTTGATTTGTGCTGCTAAGAATGACTTGTGTACCAAATTTCATGCTTTTAGCTCGATTTCTAAGAATTGTTGGTCAACCCTCAGGGTAGGAACACGTGGGGGATGCACTAAGGCTCCTTGGGGGTACTTCATGGAGAGTTTCATGACTTGTTCGATTTGTGTTGCTAAGAATGACTTGTGTACAAGATTTCAAGCTTTCAGCTTGATTTGCAAGAATTTATTGACCAAGTCTCAGGGAGGGGGCACTTTGGGGCGCATGGGGACTCTTGTGAGGTATATCGTTTGGGTTCCATCGCTGATTCGATTTATGTTGCTAAGAATGTTGTCTACAAAATTTCATGTTTTTAGATTGATGCGCAAGAATTTGTTGCCCAAGCCTGTGGGATGGGGTACAAGGGTTTTGTGGGTATTTAATGGGAGTCCATGGCTGGGTCAATTTGTACTGCTAAGAAAAGCTTGTGCACCAAATTTCATATTTTTCGTTCTATTTGCAACAATTTGATGGTCAAACCTTAGTGAGGCAGCATAGGGGGCCCTAAGGGCCCTTTGGAGGTATTTCATTGGAATTCTATGGCTGGTTTGATTTGTACTGCTAAGAATGATTTGTTACCAAATTTCATACTTTTAACTGGATTTCTACGAATTTGTGTACTCCACCTAATGATTTCTGACCAGTGCTGTACAATAATAAATGCTCTACCGACGAGAATACGGCAGTCACATTAAAATCGTGTTCAAAAGGCCTGGTCGCTGTTAATACCTACATTTTGAGCTATTGCAATTGAAAATCGGTTCATTGGTTCAATCTCTAGGTGAGAGCAAAGTTTCTAGCCCATTTGGCTTTCCGTCACAACAATATTGAAGTTACATTAAAATAGCATGCGAAAGGCTCTAGGTCTTGTCCATGTGGTTTTAAGCTATAGAACTTCGTAAAGGCTTCGTAATCTCGCATTTGTGCGGCTTTTCCTTCAATTAATAGAACTTGAAAATCGGTTCAGTGGTTCGATCTCCAGGTAGGGCAAAGTAGGGCACGCTATTAGGTACAAAAAGGGCCAAAACATTTCAGTTCCGGCAACAAGCTGAATATTGCACATGGAAGCTGCTCGTACATTATAGTTTCCAAATCCACCGGGAGTAACTCCCGGAAGTGACGACGTAATCCGTGATGACGTCATCAAAATGGCCACCACGTTACGTACTAATTAAATATCTATTATCTTCGGAACTAATCGATCAATCCAAACGTGCGACCTATTGTTGGAAAGATAATTTAATTTGCTAAAAGATATACCTGAACAATGTATGCCATAAATCTAATAGTTTTTAATAGTAATGTGACTGCTGTGTGGTATGCTAATTCTTAATTATCTCCGGAACTAATCGATCAATATTTTCGTGCGAACTATCGTTGGAAAAGTAATTTAATTTGCTAAACGAAATACTGGATCAATGTACCCCGTAAATATATTAGTTTCTGCGTAATTTGAAGAAAAACACATTATGACGTCCTAAAAATGGCCACCATATGATACACTAAATCTCGTGTATTCCGGAATTAATATATCAATCTTATGGTGTAACCTATCGTTGGAAAGATAATTTAATTTGTTGAAAGAATTTTTATTCTTTTTCGGAGCCTTTTGTGAGTTTAATTCGCCCCCCCCCCCCCCCCCCAGGCAGTCCAACAAATCTAGAAGACAACCGAAATAGATTTGACGTGGTGCAGCAATAATATTCCATATCGGAGACAGATTGTGGCACATCTAACTCTTATGGCGATACCTTACGGGTGTGAGTGGTAGTCTTCTCAATTACCCGAATCCTTTATTGCCACTGAATGTGGCAACACGTCCTAATTGGAGTAAGCACAAACAGAGAGCGTCTAATTTCCCCAAAGGGGGATTAGGCTTCACAGAAATCTAGTTTGCTTATGTATCCAGATTGGTCCCCAATGAAGGTGGATGATGTGGTGGCCTCTCGTCCACTCCCGTCTATTCAACAACTGTGAGACGAACAAAACAGTGCTTTTACAAATCAGAGAGGGCTTACAGTAGACATAGTGCTATCGAATAATGATGGAACCAGCAACAACCTTGGTAATCAGAAATGCACTCAGTATGGCGATGGTTTACAGGAGAGTTCAGCACTTTTAACTAACCATTCACCATATTCGGAGATTGACAGACCTGGTCACTTCGTTGTAGTGTGCATGAGGGCTCCATTACTTATGGGGCAAGGTGGCCTGATGGTTAGCATGACCGTCTCCTGTGCCAGAGATCCTGGGTTCGAATCCGGCCTCCTCAACCACCCCTGGCACTTTTGGGCAGAGAAGGGCCCTGTGATGTCTCGTGCTCATGCCGATTGTGGCATGTAAAAGAACCTAGGATTTCCGAAAGGATTTACCTAGCAAAATTGACCCTCTCTCCAGGAAACACAACGCAGCTTGTTCGTCAGCAAAGGGCCGGGGTGGTCAACATGGTGTACCCAGATAGTGAATTTGTCACCTGCGCAGGCTCGAACAACTCGCATAATGACCTTCCAAACCAGATTGCTGCTGTTGTTGGTAGTATTATGAGTGAAATCCGTGCGATTAGACCCCAAGCCACTATCTCCATAGTGGGTATTATTACTTGTACCTTAAGAAACCAACGAGATGTTGACAAATTAATCATCCACACCAATCTTCTAATTAAAAACCGTTGTATCGAACAGCATGGTAACTTTGTTTCCTTGGGCGAACCAATATGTTTTGATCGTACACTTGTCGCACGGGATGGTGCACATTTACACATGGTATACATCATGGTAAACTTGCGCTGTGCAGTGAGGAAGTAAGGTTACACTCGTCCATGGTGGAAGCCCCACAACTAATGGGGAATACTCCCAACGTCTTGGCAGTG
This sequence comes from Lithobius niger, assembly GCA_023313725.1. NCBI lineage: Eukaryota > Metazoa > Arthropoda > Chilopoda > Lithobiomorpha > Lithobiidae > Lithobius > Lithobius niger. The sequence continues at coordinate 83,798 of JAHWFP010146584.1, forward strand.
CCTTTCCCATGTAATTCTAATAAGGGTTGCATCCTGTCAAATGCTTGTAGTATTGTCAAAATTCTTAGCCATTTTCATGCACGACTGGTGGGAGGTGAGTCCGATTTGGTTTTTGTGGTCGAGACTTGGTTGCACAATGCATTTACTGACGCGGTGTTTTTGGGTGGCTTTGGCTACAACTTGGCTCGATTGTACCGAGGGACTAGGGGGAGTCATGGTGGCATATAAGTCACACCTTGGTGCGGTGGCATAATTTGCAGTGGCTGGCATGGAAGCATTGGCATTTTGTCTCCCTTCTGACGGGATTAACTTTGTTCTGGGCTACCTGCCTAACAGTCATTGCAACCTTGGAATTATCGAACTATGTGTTTTTTGATGACAGTTGAAACTAGCACTTCGAACATCACCCTTGGAGACTTTAATTTAGCATCAGCATGCACAGGCCGAATCGTGAATTCTTGCGTTTAATGGCACGTTTAGGTATGTTGATTTTCCAACAAGAGGCAATAATACAATTGATGTGGTGTTCACAGACAATGATAGACTTGTTTTCGATCTCAACCGATTGGGTAAACTGGGCACACGTGACCATAACATGTTATTGTTTAAAGTTAATTGCTCCTCCACGAAAACGGGTAGGAATAGTGTCATACCTAGGAAAATCGATTTTGATCTGCTCGACAGCAGACTCAGTGAAATACGCTGGATAACATACCTCAGTTCATTTGGGGCGAACGTTAAGAATGTATGGTATGGGTTTCACAATCTTCTTGGTAAATTAGCTACGTTGTGCAGTGCAAAGCCCTCATCTAGGCCTACACAAGGGATCCTTCCGGCTGGTATTAAAAAGTTCGCCCACAAAAAGTTGATAGTCTGGCAAAAGTTGAAATCTGACCCAACCGAGACGAACCGACTTACTTACAGTAGGATTAAGGTTGATACGAGGTGAAAGTTGATCTTTGGCACAACAAGCCTGAACTGGATGCATTGAGGGAGATGAATCTGGCTTCTCTTTTCCGATTGTATAGGTCTAAAACACGCATCGTCTGAGGGCTGCCACTAACTACTATTTGATGGAGAAAGCTTTCTGACGGATAATGGCCAGAAGGCCTACTTACTTAACCAATTATTTATCTCCAACACTGTATTCGATATTGGTGTTTCCCTACATTTCGAGGATCTCATCTGCAGTCTGAGCACTACCCCTTTGCTAACTTCGGTTGAGTTCTCCCAGGCTCAGGTCAAAGCTGTCCTCCCAGATTAAACCTAACCGTCACATGGGACCAGATGGTTTTTCCACTTTTTTTGGAACACCACTTGTGTTTCTTTTTAATCTTTCATTGAGGAAACAATCCATTCTGTCTTTGAGACGTTAAGGGAACGCCATCCAATATTTAAAAGTGATGATGATTCAAACCCACGAAACTACCACCCAATAGCACTCACTGTTGTACCATGTAAAGTAATGGAGACCATAGTTCACTCTGACATGTTAGCACTTTTTGAGGAGAGGAACAGGAATTAATTAGTTTTTGGCCGGGGAAATTCTCGACACTACAACCTCTGCTCACCCTGGATCAGTGGACTATTGCCCTGGACGTGGGAGCTCCAACCGATGTTGTATTTTACGATTTTAAGAAGTCATTTGAATTGGTGGTGCATTCTAAACTAACTGCTATATTTTCGAACCTTCACATTGGAGGTGAATTGCTGGGCTGGTCGGGAGATTCTCTAGCGGATCGCACGCAACATGTAATAGCAGACTCTGAGGCTTCTAGAGCTTTTTCGATGATGAGTGAAATGACACAGGGATCCGTGCTTGTTCCATTGATTTTTGTCGTATTTTTGAACGATCTCTTCCCACCTGGTGTGAATTCCCGACCGTGTCTTAAGTTCACAGATGACGTGAAATCTAATATTGTGGTGAGCAGTTTTTATGAAGGATTTTCACTCCTGAACGATAGTCAGTATGCCCACTATTGGTCAGATATTTGACAACTTTCACTCTCTTACAATAAATGTGGATTCTTCCACGTACGTAACTCTAACCCAGTTTTCAACTACTCACTTTTGCGTCCAATCAACTCAAACTTACGGACCTAGTTTAGGACTTAAACATCCGGTTTTCACCAAATCTAAAAGCGTCTCTGCATTGTGGGAAAATTATCTCCACCGCTTTTGCACCGCTGGATTTCCCTTTTTTTGAGCAGTCTACGTCAGAAAGGACCAGAGACCACTCACTGAAGTCAATTTCCCAACTCTCACATACCGACTGTAGAAGAAACTTCTTTGCATTAAGAGTGGATGAGCCATGGAACTCATTGACCGAAGAGTGGGCTCTGCAACTAAGCTAACCGCCTTTTGGCAGATTATGAAAACTGTATCTTTGGATAAGTTCCTTAAGTGTTCGTACTAATTTTTTACTATTGACCAGTTTTACTACCATTTCGTTTTTACTTTATCTTTGGAATGGTGTAAAAGGCAACCTGCCCTTCCGTCTTCAAACCCATTTTTGGGTTTGGATTATTATTATTATTATACTAACAGAAACCATTTTTAAAATTGTCTGTAGCTTATTTAAAAAAAATATAGTTACAGTAATAATTATAGCTTTTCATCTACAGAACCATTTCTTTCCTTCCAATGACTTATTCTGTAAGTCGTTGGGAGGAAAGAAATGGTCCTGTAGATGAAAAGCCATAATTTGGACCTTATGAGAGATAACAGTTACGCCTTGTTTAATTTTTTTTTTTTAATTTAAATTTATCATATTTTTCAGTGTTTACGTATTACTATGGCACATTAGTATTAATTATACATAAAGGTTTTTTTTTTTACTTTGGAATACAAGACTGAATGAATAGGATAAAAGAGAGCTTTTCGGGTTATAATTATAAACGAATTGTTTTTTGTGATACTAACATACTCAATTGTAGCAAAAAAAATTATGACGAAAAAATGCAATTAATTTGAATGCCTAGGCTTGCCAATTTTATTCCCTAAGCATCACGGTTTAAGGGTTGCTGAAGCCCTCAGCCTTTTCGCTACGCTCACCACAAATCGGCGTACATAACAGAATCGTGTTCGAGATTATTTTTAGCACGTATCATAGTTTGCACTATAAAATGTAAAGGTCAGCTGCATAGCATTACCAGGAATTTTTTTCCTCTTTTCATACAGAATTTGAGATTTGTTATTTTTTGGTAGCGTATGTCTCAGTCATAAACACACACACAAAAAACTATTGGCCACAGTGTCAGTTAATACTCACCTGTCAGTTTTCAACAAGCTAGGTTGAATAGTTTTGCAATTCGTGATGAAAAAATGTCTGGTAACGCAACTGTGATAGTAAGACAGCATTGTTCGGTCCTTAACAGAGGTACAACCTTCCCGTCAACTTTGATGTAAAGAAGACATTCCCACCTTTTCAATGAACCTAATAAATTAGAAATGTCTACTTAAATTAGAAAGACCTCAACAGCAGTTGAAAGTTGAAAATGAGCGAAAAAGGGAATGGTGAACTGTGATACAAGCTCCTAGTAAAACGGAAGTAGCTTGGTTACTAACAGAGATAGAACTTTTAAGTTACCCTAGATGCAAAGAAGATATTCCCACCTTTCGAATGAACCTAATTGGAGTCATCCATCCAAATTAGAAACGCCACAACCACACTTGAAATTAAAACTCGAGCGAAAAATCGAATGGCCACTCGAAACTGACACAAGTCCATATTAAGCGGGCGTGCTCCGTCACTAAAAGAGGTAGAACCTTTCAGTTACCTTTGATGAAAAAACGTCATTCTGACCTTTCAAATAAATTGAATTGGAGTCATTTACCTATTTTAGAAACGCTGCAACAGCAGTTGAAAGTTGAAAATGCATGAGCATAACGTCAAATGGTGAACTATGATAGAAATGCCAAGTAACAAGGGTAAAGCGTAGTCCTCACCATAGGTAGACATTTTCATTTACCCTCAATTACGCTCGATGTAAAGACGATATTACCACCTTTCTAATGAGCCTAATTGAAGTCATCGACCCAAATTATAATCGTCTTAACAGCAGTTTTAAGTTGGAAATGATCTAAAAATCGAAGGGTGAAATGTGATACATACCCCTAGTAAAACACACATAACTGACTTTATAACAGTGATAGCTCCTTTAAGTTACTCTTGATGTAAATAAGGTTTTCCCAGCTTTCGAATGAACCTGATTAGAGTCAGCGCTCTAAATAAGAAATTTCACAACAGCAGTCGAAAGTTGAAACTGATGGAAAAATCGAATATGGTGATACAAGCCCCTATTAAAACGAGTATAGCTCGGCCCCTAAGATTGGTAACCGTTTAATTCACCCTTGTTGCTGAGAAGACTTTCCACCCTTCGAATGAACCTAATTGGAGTCATGAACCTAAATTTTAGAAACATCTCAACCACAGTTGAAAGTTGAAAATAGCGAAAAATTGAATTGACACTCCGTTAGCAGGAATTTTGTCCTCTTCTTTTAAAGAATTTGAATTTTTTTATATTTCAGGTTGTGTTTGTCCCAATTACAAAACAACCATTGGACACGTTGGCATTTAATATCCACCTACCAACTTTCAGCAAGCTACGTTGAATAATCTAAATGAAGCAAGCAGTCTGCATTAAAGACTGTCCTTGTGAGCGTACACAAACACTAGTCTGGGAAAGAAAGAAAAGACTACTGCCCCGACTGGGACTCGAACCCAGGACAACCCGTTTACTAGCCGGACGCTCTAACCACTGCGCTACCGGGGCGGGTACTGGCTACAGGCTCCAGCCGAGCTAAGTAACTGTTCAATCCTTCTCAGTGGTGATCCAAAGATCACAAACAAACATACAAGGAGGGAAAGCAACTTTGCTTCTTGGCCTCCGCACTAGAAATAATGCAAGTAGTAAATAAATAAAGAAATCACAAGGTAAAGGGTAATGAAGCAAGCAGTCTGTATTAAAGACTGTCCTTGTGAGGGTACACAATACACTAGTCTGAGAAAGAAAGAAAAGCCTACTGCCCCGACTGGGACTCGAACCCAGGACATCCCGTTTACTAGCCGGGCGCTCTAACCACTGCGCTACCGGGGCGGGTACTGAGAAGGATTGAACAGCTACTTAGCTCGGTTGGAGCCTGTAGCCAGTACCCGCCCCGGTAGCGCAGTGGTTAGAGCGTCCGGCTAGTAAACGGGATGTCCTGGGTTCGAGTCCCAGTCGGGGCAGTAGTCTTTTCTTTCTTTCTCAGACTAGTGTATTGTGTACCCTCACAAGGACAGTCTTTAATGCAGACTGCTTGCTTCATTTACCCTTTACCTTGTGATTTCTTTCTTTATAGAATAATCTAACTGTAATATAGTTTCAAACACACTCCTTCACATTCACATATTTATTTTGATACCTACTTGATTCAGTGCTAATTGACAGTTTTCTACATGCGTGTTGCGCTGACATTTTTCAAACTAGAACTAGATCATTAATTTTCATTTTCAGTTGATGCCTGAACGTGATATATTTAAAATTTGACACTTGTCAGATGGAAAGTAGTTTCAACCAAACTACCAAATTTTAAATTTTAACAAAATATTTATTTTTCAATTTCACCGCAATACATGAAGAAAATAATTTATGATAACGATTTCGTTTCGCATACATAAACAGCTTCGCCGTACTACGATGATTCAAGTTTTCAAATTTGAGATTTGCACAGCGTGTGCAACACCACTTTCAATTGCCATGTTGAAAGGAATTCCTTCCAACATTCTTTTGAAATGAAGTGATTGTGCAACATTAATGAGAATTCTTTTGTTTTTCTCATAGCCTGCCTTTTTGAATTGGTTAAATTACGATGGTGAAATGTTATTTTTTTTCTTGAATTACGTATAGAAAATTCTTAATTACAAAGAAGCAATTATATTTTATTTTTCATTTCTTAAAATGCTGTAGAATAGGATCAGAACGTCGTAATGTTGTGCACAACCCCATTTGAAAGCCAGGCAGTCAGCAGCATATCATTTGTGGTTTAATTATGTCGATAGAATTTAACTTTAAACGTCTGATTACTGGTATAGTTTTTGAGTGCAGTTTTAGGTACGTTCCCGGTATTGTCGTAGTAATCACATCCATCGTAAAATGTTGCTGTCATCAAGCACTCATAAGCTCTTTTGCAGTTATTCTGTAAGAGTTATTAATACACGGTTTCATTTTTACACCGTTACATACACTATTATATCTATTACACTATTCCGATTTCTGTTTTGTTCAGAAGATGCCAATATATCTTTTGCTGCTGAGAGTGGGTGTATATGGTGCGAATTTTGTGTGTAGGAATGAAACTTCGGGTCATTGTAAAAGGTGTAGGCTTAAAAATTTTAACCCATAGATAATTGTAACTAATCTGCGCATAACCTCTTTAAAGTAAAACCACAAATTAAGAGCACACAATCAGTACTCCATGTCATTTTGTCACTACGAAAGGGGAAGATGTCACCTTTCCTTTCATTCTTCCTTTTCATGGTGACTTTGTGACATGAAGCAATTTCTGTTTTAAATTTGTGGTCGTACTTCGAAAAATGAAGCAAACTGTAATTTAGTTTCGAAATATCAGATACAGCTGTGTTCTCATGTAATGAATAGGGCTCTTTGCATTTTAACCAATTAATTGGTAGTAACTCTGCAATTGAAATTACAAAATAATAAGACTGTAATGGTGAAAATGATTTTAACGAACTTATTGCAGGATAATAATTGTAAAATACTTGCTAAAACACTGTAAAATATGATGTTAGTGTGCAAAATTCTCTACATGTTGGCTTCTCAAGTGATACAACTGTTGAAAAAGGCTGGTTGTTTGTCCGTGAATAAAGTAGGCTACTCTTTTAAGCTGGCCCCATAGTAGATATGCAAAAGCAAAATACCCAATACAATACACAATAATTTTTCGTCATTGAACTTTTTTTCATCAACATTCTGCAGTTATGGATTTCATAATCAATTTACATTCACGCCGTTAAAACAGGAACATTATGAAAGCAGACATATGTCTGTTTCTTTTAAATGTAAAGCGTATATCTTTTTCATCAATGCGTATCTGATTCATCAATGAGTATTTCACTATATAATAACATAAACACTTGTATACTTCACTCATATTCATAATCTATTTTTCTTTTAGGCAAGGTCATACAGGGTCCTTCATTGAAGAATCTTATGAATAAAGTAGCTGAACAAAATGGCGTATCAGATACCTTGGCAAATTTAGGTAGCTTTGATGCTCTCAGTAAAGTCGATTTCCACCAAACTCCTGGAATTGTAGCTGAGGAAGTGGCTGATGGCACCGTTGTTTCATTAGTGACTGATGGACTAATGCTCGAGCCCAGCGTTGGACCTGTCATTAGTGGTTTGGTAACAGGAGTTTTTGGAATATTTAAGGGACTATTTGAATCACCAAAAAGATTAAGTCCAATGGAAACAATGATAACTTCGCTACAAGAAGACATATTAAATGTGAAGCGTGCCCTTCAGAAGATGCCTGCAGAAATTTTTGAAGCGACAAGAAAGGAACTGAATGCTAAATTAAGGAGCATTATTCAGAAATCAGTAAATACTGAACTCACGCATAACAACTATATATGCAGCAAATATGCTTTGTCGAGTCAAGCCTTTATTCATGAGTTAAAATCCAATAAGACAATCGAGGAATCGACCAGAATCGAAATGATCGCACTCATTCAAGATTGTGACAATTTGTTACGAGACATCGTTGGAGCCTTTGATTATCCTCTACATGCTGATGTTCTTTGGTTTGCCTCAATCATAACAACTCTTACAAGGGTGTCTTTTCTAACTGAAATCATAAATTATGCTGGTCCTTTGAAAATGGATACTTCAATGGTACAATTGTTTAAGAATGAATTGAAATCGGATTTAGAACAACATTTCAATTTTTATGCATCAGCTCTGAAGAACAGACTTGATAGTGTTTGGGGTCCAGACATGAAAGATGACTTCGAAATCTTTCATTTAACTAAAATTGAAATCGCAGGATGCAAAATGCAGAAAGAACTTTTATTCTTAGATAGGGAAATGTACTCATACGGTGTACCTCACAAAGTTGTTATATCAGATGATAATGCAGAGATAAATGTAAATGATTACAATGTAACTGAAACGAGTGGACCACTTCATATTCAAGTCTTATTTAATGAATTTCAAACAGAAGAATTTGGAACCTGTTTGGATTTTCTAAATTGTATAATGGGATCGCCACTGAAAAGTACAATGAAAATGTACTCTCTGTCAATTCCAATTAACTATGTTACGAAGAGCACGTACGAGATGAGAGTGCTATACTTTATCTCGAAAAGAACATTCAATACAGACTACAAATTAACAGAGAAGCATACTGAAAGGCACGAACCGTACTGTGACTTAGTAAAGAAGCAACGCTGTCCTGAAAGGGAAATAGTTGTTATTGAAGGAGGAGGTACGCTCAAGTTTAATATGGTTCCCAAGACCAGTAATAAATCAGATGGACAGCAGTTTGGCATCCTGGCAAGTATGTTTGTGATGAAACCTTGCAATTCAACTAGCCAGGAGAAATGTTTGAAGAAGAAAGTATTTTCAGGCTCATTTGTTGTTGACACAGCCGTGGCTGTAGAAGTGTCATCTGAAACAGAGAAGAAAGGAAAAATTGTTATCGAATGCGAGGATTGCCACGATATAACGATTTTTGGCATAGAAATGATCGTTCTCGGCTAAATCCATACACATTTTTATATCGTGATGGTTCAGGCAGAATAATTTGCGCACCCTAACCACTCAACGTTTTCCTTTGCAGTTTGCATTCAAAGAAACACATTTTGCTGCAAAGCTCAGATTACTTAAACTGCTGACATTATTAATTTCTGTACTATTAATTAAGGCTTCTGTTTTTATTATTTGTGTTATGCTGCTTGATAGGACAACGCCTCCGTTTTTATTATTTGTGTTATTGTGACTCTTGATGAGGTCCTGGATGCCATCGTGAGTCACTACTAGCTACGCGTGGACCAAGTGTGCGTTTTCCTATCAAGCAGCCATAAATCATAAAAACAAGAAGTTTCAACAAATAGTAAGGAAATTAACAATGATGTCAGCAGTTTATTTACCTCAGGTTATGTAACTCAGCCTGCCAACGAATTATTATTGAAACAAATAATGTATTGCTCAAAACTCTGAAAATAAAGTAGAATTATTATTATCTTGAAATGTGTGATGATTTTCTAGATTTATTTTTGTCTTTGTAATAATAATTCTACTTTAAACTTACAATAAAGATTGCAACTGTTGTGTGCAGCGCCCCTGTAGAGACCCGTAAGGTGACGGTGGTCACGTACCTTAGAATCGGTAGAATTATTTACAAATGGTTTATCACAAATATGACAATGCGTTGTGGCAGTATAATTTATGTAATCGTGGTCACTGAGAATCGTTTGTGTAACTTTAAACTTAATATGCGTAAAAACGTCGTACTCCTTTTCTATCGTTTAAAAAAAAACTCATCAACACTTCCCTGTAGACACGTTTTGAACGTACTTCACCATTAGGCTAATGACAATGTAACTAAAACCATAAGGGATATGTGATAGTGTTTTAAGGGCAACAGAACATGATGGGTCTGGCTAGCAAACATCCAGCGGTGTTAGTATAGGTTCTAAATCTGAATACACGACGTAAGGACGACGTAACTGTCTATTGTAGCGCTTGAGAGACATTAATGCTATTTCTCTCTCATACATAACTATATGTTGTGGTGTATAAGAACTGTAAACAGTCTGGTGTTCGTTTAAAGCATCAACATGCCAGAATGGTGATAAACAATACTGGCAAACGTACCTTGTGTTATGTGTCAAATGTTTAAAGTTCTTGATGAAGCAATAGTGCTGCCCCGTAGTAAAAGAAGCTTCACCTCGTGTCAGTTCAATAGTTGGCGGAGCGAGTGAGAGAAGAGAGCAAAGCGTAGCCTACAACGGACACCAAATTGCAAAATATTAGTTGGTTGGTCCGTTGGTTTCACGTTTGTAGGCTGGGTGGAGCCCAAACCAAGTGCAGATTGCTATGATATTCGCCACATTGCTAGATAGCCCCAAAAGTAATGCTAATCTCAAATTTGGTGTAAATTGATCAGTTATAATCCACGAAATTACAATTTTTCGAATTTATCGATGTAACACTCGCCATTGTAAATTTAAGGAATTCCGACGAAGCATACACTGTGCTGCTGGTAATCAAGCGAACTTTAAAAAAAATAAAATTATTGTAGCTTCCGTTACAGTTAACAATCTTTTTTGACATCACTCCACGAAATAATAACATTTGAATATTGCACTTTAACCACTAGAGCATAAAGAAAAAAAACAGACGGATTCGTTAACGACTCACATTCGTTTCCTGTGAAAACGAATGCTTGCAGGAATTTAGCCAACATGGCAACCAAAGTGGCGTTGACACTATCAACGGGAATCTCAAATGTTAACATCAAATCGCTGCTGCAGGACGAAACGCTCATACAAAACAACCGTATACAGCAGACTACCTGTTTATATCACAACACGGAACAATAATTTAGTTTCGTATCATAATTTTAAGATTCCTGGATTGCTATGGAAACTGGAATCTCCATCCCGTGTTGCAAGAATGAATAGGCTTAACCTCGAACGTAATAGGCCTAACTGTTGTCGCTTATGAGAAACTAAAACGTGAGATGACAATATTTAGGCTTAAAATTAGACTTTAGAATTATTTAAACCTTCACACCCATGCTAACACCGTCTGACCTACAATTGTGATAATCCCAATTTAAAAAAAAATTAGCGTTCGCCGTCGCAGTACGTGCCACAGGTGTGCGCTTCAACATTGTCATAGGAGGCGGCGTAGGGATACGCGGATGTTTTGAATCAAGAAGTACTATTATTACTGATAATTGTTTAGCTTGCAGTTAAATGCTTTATTGTTAAAATTTTAAATCTAACAAAGATACTCTGCAATAAATATAAACGACTAGCACATGTACCAGGCTGTGCCTGGGGTTTTGTTTCGCCTGTGGTTGGTTCCCAGTTTCGGTCAGTGTTGTCTGTACGTTGACTGTGACAGGCAATTTTTTTTCTGGCATAGTCCCATTTTCCTTCCATCCTCTACCTCCGGTGTCCCGTTCCGCTTTCCTCCTGTCCTGCACAAAAAAAAGTACTTATAGGTTCAGTTAATACGTAATCATATGCATTGGCCCCACCCACCCTCCCAATCCTAAAGAGCAGGGCTAACAGAAGCAGTGCTCCACACACGGGCATTCCCCTCCCACTCCCGGGTTATGGCTGTGGCTTGAACAATCCGTACCTCGTGAAAACTAACTATCCTTCGTGCATGACGTCATTTAAGACTTGCCACTGTGCATAGCTTATTGTTAGTCTAGGCAACAAGGTGGCAATTTCAACTGTTCAAGGCAATAACTGTGCTTTGTGATGTCATTCGACACCTGCCGTTGAGATCACCACGTAGAGCAAATTGTTAGTCGAGGCAACAATCCGCCAAGTTCTTGTTACTTCTTTGCAAAGTAACAACGTACCAGTTTCTACTTCTAGCCAAAGAATTGACACTCTCACCCGTTTTCATTGTAAGGGTTTCCTTTTTGGGGGTCGTCGTTGCTTCGTTTCTGCTATGAGACTTTGGTTTATAATGGAAGACTAGTTGTGCCCGCAATGCGTACCCCCCCCCCCCCCGCCGTTCCCTCCAGATGTTTTGTCTTTGGTTTTAAATTTATCAAACCAAAGGCCGAACATGTGAATGGGTCCCACATATTCCCTCTCCCCCACAATTACTTTAACCCCCATCCTCACACTCCTGCCCCCTCCCGTATTCGCATACGTGTCCCCCCCATACACGCTTGCCCGCCTCCCCCTCCCCGAAAAAGCCGCCCCAAGACATTCTCCCTTTGGTGCAGTCCCGGAAAAGTCGCTGGCGTGTGTTTGACTGAAGCTAAAAAAGAACCCTATCACTGAGAAATCCAGCTTTCAGCAAGTAAGTAATCCCATGTTTAAGTTAATCCTTTGAAACAATTCACTTCCGTAGCGCGCATTGCCCGCTACATACACTTGCCCTAGCACCCTCTTCCGCACCCCCGAAAACGCCGCCCCGTGACATTTCCCCTTTGATACAGCCCCGGAAAAGTCGCATGCGTATGTTTGACTGAAGGCTAAAAAAATCCCAGAGAAATCCAGCATTCAGTAAGCAAGTAACCCTATGTTTAAGTTAATTCTTTGAAACAATTCACCTCGGTACCGTTCATGGCGACATTGTTGCAAGCAACGATTGTTGCCGCCCACTTAAAAACAATTCAACTCCTTTCTGGAAGTAAGCATTTAGGAAATAAATGGGCCTTTCCATCGTATCAAGCTGCCAAAATTCAGAACCAATCGTCGTTTGGTTTAAAGTTGTCTGGTTTAGTAGACACGGGTTTTTTTTTTTTTTTTTTTTTAGCTCAAACGCCAACAATGGCACAGTCCACGCGACTAAACCTTTGTTGGCCACTTTGGTACCACAACAATACCAAAAAACGAACCCAAAAACGGTGAGGCAGGTCTGGTAAGTGGCGCCATCTCTTCGGAGACGTTGGAAAAGCGTCCCAACGCGTAATTGAAGGCGAATCCCGTCAAATTCACGACAGATGGCACGACAGGGTGGGGTACTTGATTGTACGACAGAATGGCGTGGTTGGTGACTTGGACGCCTGCTCTGTATTATATATGTAGATGTAAGCATTATTGACGGTGGCAAGTTCTTTGCCAGTTTAACCATGGTGGCTAACGTGTTATTTTAGTACGGCGGCGATGGCGTAAAGAGGCTGAAAATACCGAAACAGAAACTAAATGTGGGAGCAAAAAAAAGCATCATAAAATTAATATGAAATTAATTTTAGCCTACCTAAAATGAAAAAAAAAGCTAAAATTAAAAAAAGTAACAGCAAAGAGCTTCACCCTCGTTAAAATTACGGCCCCCCCCCCCCCCCAGCTTTTTAAGGAGCATTAGCAATCATTACAGAGCCATTATGATGAGAGTAAATACAAATTTAAAATAAATTTCTCTTCGCTCGGCCTCAAAGCCTGTTTCCTAGTTTACTAAGATAAAAGAGGAAGAAGTTACGATCTTCGTATCCGTACAAGAAAATGGCCACATTATTTTGTGCTTCATACCTGCTCATTTCATTTACGGGGTAGGAAAATTGATACCAGTTAAATTGAGGGTGTGTTCACACTTCGTATAATGTTCGACTCTGTTTGGGTGATGAAGACCTGGATAGAGTTCAGCCAAACCAGAATAAACGAAACACTTGCTGTTGATAAACTTGACGTTAATCACAGCTTTCGTATTCGACAAGTAGTCATTTAATAAAACGGTTCCACACCAACCTAAAAGGCGAGTGTACTTGCACTTGTACATCCAGCTTGTTAATGATTGTAGCGATTGCTACATCAATTGTGGCTTGTACGTCATCAGGTGTCAGGCGAGTAATGTCACACTATACGGGTATACACTGGCATGGTAACAACCTCTCCTTCGGATCCTAGTTTCTCTAATAATAATGTTAGACACAACAAGAACTTGAATTGCGTAAGCCTGCCTTGTAATATGTAAAACAACTGGTCCAGGTAATACCTGAAGGAAGCAAAATATTCCACATTGTCCGGTGAAGGTGAAAGTGCACAAAACATTGAAAAAACCTGAAAGCAGAGGATTGAACGTGCAAAGGTCCAATCTGAATAGAAGAATGATGTAATGCATTGTATTGCATGAACGAGTCCTCTGTCTCGAAGGTCTAAGTACAGACAGTGCAGGTTATAAGATGACGTCGACGATGACATCCCATTGATACCCATTGTGAAGGCATCTCTGCAGATATAAAAATAAATGGTGTGGCAGTGTGGGACCATCTGTCGTGAGCGTGCAGACCCCTAGGGTAAGTGTACGTCCTTCCACAGTCGGCACACCAATGATCCATTTTCTAGAAAATAAAAGACCAAAATGAAGAACCAACCAATATCACGAGTATTTATAAGCTAACACGAACCAACCACAGACCTTCAATTACAAATAAATAAAGAGGCAACCAATAGCACATAGATGAACCGGGTATAGGCCTAAATTATTAAGAGATTATACAATTTAAAAATTATTAAATAAGAAAATAAGAACAAACAAAACTTGACATTTCACAAATAATTTTATTGGCACAGAGCCTTCATATATTTGTAGACAAACTGATAAGGGCTTGTCTTGGCTTTAAGAGGAGTTACAATAGCTTTGACAGAACGCCCTAAATACCTTTCATATAAATTAAATAGAATGATGTGCGCACACTCGAGTATTGAAGGCTCATAACTGAACTTCGTTACTCCAACTCTTTTTAGAACTTGAAACTGAACTTCGTTACTCCAACTCTTTTCAGAACTTGAAACTAAACTTCGTTACTCCAACTCTTTTTAGAACTTGAAACTGAACTTCGTTACTCCAACTCTTTTTAGAACACTGTTTATTCTAGTAATTCACGGTAATTAACGATCGAATATGACAAGGACGACGGCAGGCCATAGGGGTCGAAATATTTGCAGGTGCCCAGTACGACCCAGTGACTCGGCACGAGATTTGAAGGAAGGGTGCCTAAAAACGTAACGCACCTAGGCCTCAAAATTGTGCTGATTTCGCAGGTGTTCATTCATTGGATAGGCCGGTTTCTTCTTTCATTAATTTCTAAAATGGCTTTGTGTTCACCGAGAGTCAGAACTGTAATGGTTTGAGGAAAAGTGGCAGAAAGAGTTAGTTTAGTTCTCACAAAGCCGTTTTTCAATAGGGACACGTGAGATGGGTCGTCGGCGTGGTGGTCGTCTGTAAGGTCAAAGAAGAGTAAACAATTTCCATTAGGGTACATGTCGTTCGTAATACCGTTCCCAATATTATGAACAGACATACCTAAACCGCTATATATAGACAAGTAAGCATTTATGTAATTGTTATTGTCAAAGTCAAAAGTGAGTGGTTTTCCCTTAAAAATTTCTACATCTACGGAAAGTGTTATTGAGTTGAGTCCAAAATTTTCAAAAAAGAAGGGACCGTTTGAGTTCGTGTTGTTATACGCTTCGTGTTTCCTGATGCCATTAATTACTCGATTAAAGCGGTTATCCACCTGTCCACTTCTGACCCAATATATCAAGGTGTGGGTCCTAAGCTCCATCTTTCCATAGGGATATTTAGTAGATGAAGAATTGGCTAGCACATGAGCGAGCGCCAATAAAACGTTTGGTGAAGGTTTTACTTTCAGTACTTATAAGGCAGCATGTAAAAACTCAACAATCGGATTGACGTTGGTGGAAATACCTGCAGCATTAAGGTATAAATGGAACGGCGCACTACGGGGACCGAAAGGAAACTTTATTTCAGTATTGTTTAAAACCAATCTTATCTGCGGCATTGCAGTGCTGGAAACACCGGTTCTCGTCAGATCCCCGAAGTTAAGCAGCATTGGGCTGGATTGATACTTGGGTGGGTGACCACCTGGGAATCTGGCTGTTGCAGACATATAGGGCCTTAGGGCTTCGGGCAGATGACCAGGAGTGGTTAACGCTCGTTAAACCCTTTTTTTGGTTGCATGGCAAGATTGTGGTGAACTCGACCCATTAATTCAACAGGTGCACTTTAGATGATACGTACTTGTCTTTCAGTGGGGGGTGCCGCTTCCCACCAAGTACATTTGAGTGTTTTTTTGCTTCAGAAAAGTAACTCATTACCGTTTGCAGGTAATCCTTAAAACTGTAATTGTCGGTGGTGCTACCTGCCAATTTTCCATTCAAAAAATATTCACTTGCGAAAACACGGATTGGAGCCATAAATTAATACGTTACTTTTCGCACACTGAGCGTCTGTCAAATCAGTTCCGTCTCATCTGCAGTCACTCGTACCTTTTTGTATAATAAAGTCTGAGACAGGTCAATGTAACTTTCCCTTCCAGGTACAGTAAAATCCATTACTTGACCCGCTGCAACTGGTGCCACTGGTCTGTATATTTATTTTTTTTTGTATGGAAAGTTGAGTAGGTTGTACAGAAAACAGGCCTAAGGAGCTTAACAAACACTTGCAGGAATATGGGCTTAGAATACTCCTGATTGCAGCTGGCTAATGACTGGCAGAATGGACGAGAGCAAAGGTTTATATATAGGCACTCCCCATCCCCTTAATCAAAAACATTTTTTACAGTTACCTTCTTTTTCTTCTTGGCACTCTTACATTCACCCAAACGTTTACGTTTTATACCCGAACGGTATAGGGCCCCTCATCCCCAACCCCTATTGGAATTTTTTTCCTATATCACTCATTACATCACTGACAGTTTCGTTTAATCTATCTCTAGCAACATCTTGAAAACGTTTTCCAGCTAAATAATCGGCTCCTATACCCACGCTGGTGCTGAGAGCTTTTCTGCCAAAATAACTACCAATACTTCTTAAAAGGGGCATAACCATTCACTTCAATAGGCTGGAAAGGGACCCGAGACCATGTCCTGTTTGTGAATGCCTGCTAACAAAGATGTGGATGCTGCCTTCCGCCTGCCTGTCATAATGATTTGTGTACGAACACAAATACTTCGTGGTGACATCACAATGACAAGATTACGAAGCTTACCTACACTATTATAGGCCTCGGATGCAAGCTAACAACAACGAAACCAGAGGAGACAAAAGGTATAGGGACCCCAGTATCTGTTCTGACATCTATATTAATTTTATGTAACGTTGCAGTTAATAATAGATAATAATGCAACCTGTAAAATGCTGCATACATATCCTCCGCTTTTTCACCCTCAACGTTAACTATTAGCAATAAAGTTTTAACGGCAATTGCGAGGCTCAAAAATAGTTTTTCCATCGGACCAGATGGGTTTTCGGCCCAACAGCTCAAACAAGTCGCCCATGAGGTGTGTTATCCACTCACAAAACTTTTCGCCATGTCCTTTGACCAGGGCAAACTTCCTGAAATCTGGCACAATGCTAACATTGTTCCAGTCTTCAAATAGGGTTCTCCTTCCGACCCATTAAACTATCGCCCAATTTCTCTTACGTGTGTAGCATGCAGATTAATGGAATCAATTATACGCGATTCTATTCTCTGCTTTCTTGAAACTCATTCAGTTATTCAATTAGACCAGTTTGGTTTCCTTCCTGGTAGGTTATCTACCCACCAGCTACTCTCTGTCCTTGATTTTTGGACAGAAACACGAAACGTTGGCGGTCGTTGTGACACCATTTATTTCGATTTTAAAAAGGCCTTTGAGTCTGTGGTTCACCGTAAACTTCTTCAAAAGATTTGGGGATGTGGAATCGACGGAAAGCTTGCGGTATGGCTTTCGGCTTTTTTGAGGGACCGGTCTCAGCAGGTTAGTGTGGAAGACACACGGTCTAAAAGCATTCCGGTTCCATGTGGAGTTCCACAGGGGTCCGTACTAGGTCCGCTCTTATTTGTCATCTACTTAAACGATCTTCGTTTTGATAACTTAACCACGTTTGGCTACAAGTTTGCTGACGACATTAAAGTCGGAGGCACAAACACAAACGAATTTGTCTCGCCAGAACTTGAAAATGAAATTGGGGAAGTATTGTCGTGGTCTGTTCTCTGGCAGTTACCTCTTTCCATTCAAAAATGCCATTCTTTTTTTGTTGGCAATGGAAATCCAAATTGTCATTATACACTCGATAAAGTTCCTTTGCCAATTGTTGACGAGGTGAAGGACCTCGGCATCTGGTTTACTCCAGATCTGAAGCCATCGCTTCATTGCAGAAAAACGAGTGCTCTTGCCTTCCACCGTCTTGCTGTTGTAAATAGATGTTTTACATCTGGGGATGTCGGTACAAAAGTATGGGATTTTAAAGTTTTCGTCCGCCCCCTGCTCGAACATGCTACCCCAGTTTGGTCACCTTTTCTTTTGAGTGACATTGATCGCATTGAATAAGTCCAGCGCCGCTTTACGAAGGGACTCCCAGGTTTTCGCGACCTAAGTTATACTTTGCGTCTTGAGAGAACTGGACTAGAACTTCTCGAACTTAGAAGATTGAGATTCGATTTGATTTTAACCTACAAAATTTTGCGGGGTCTTATTCGAGTTGACCTCCCTTTGTTTGACAGGGCTCCAAATCTGCATGGTACGCGTGGGCATTCTTGGAAGTTGGCCGTACAAGGTGCCAACCTTAACTGTAGAAAACACTTTTTCTCAGTAAGGGTGATCCCAATATGGAATGCGTTGAGTTCTACAACTGTTTGTATGGAGACGGAGTCGGGCTTCCGACGTATGCTCTTAAAAGAGCCGTTAGCTCGATTCCTTAAGAGAGGATCTTGATTAAGATGCACTCAATCTACTTTAATCTTTTTAAACATGGTGCGGTGTCAGTGGCTCACACCCCTTCCGTCTACCATCCACCATATGCGTGGTAAACTGTTTTATTATTATTATTATAAAGGGGCTTTAATGTCACCTACAAACTGAGGTCTAATAATATCAGTGTATACCCATAATGATTTAATAGCGTTATCGTAATAATCTTGCATGGATCCCCAAACTGTGAGAGCATGTGGAACCCAGATAAAGTCAGGGCTCTTAAATCCATATTTTTTTAACTAAGCTACCTGATAAATCAGGTAAGTATTCCCTTTGTCACTGTCTAATTGAAACTTTTTGTATCCATTGTTGTCAGCCAGTCTAGGGAGAGGTAGTTCACCTACCACACCTTTTCTTCTAAATGCTTTAATTTCGCCGTTTATATTTAAAGCTAAATCGTTTAGAGTTCCATAATAAGGTACCGTCTTAAAGCATTTTAATTTATAAATGAGAAAGTTAGTCTTGCTGCACGAGAGTGGCCCCGACGTTGTCTGTTAATTCTATATTATTTAGATTAGTATTAAAATTGTTAGGGAAGGATATTTGACATAATGCTACTTTGTGCTTTTTACCTAAATAAATCGGTTATGCCAATTTGCACGGTATACGTTTGCAAGGTGTTTTTAGGATACAAATCGAAGGACGCATTGTAGGAAGGTGTCAATAACAAATGTTTCGTTTATTCCATTTTGGTTGGACTCTATCCAGCTCTTCATCACCCAAATAGAATTGAACATTATACGAAGTACGAATGCTCCTTTAATTTGGCTGGTATCAGTTTTCCTATCCATGAAATGAGCAGGTTTGAAGCGCAAAATAACGTGGTCATTTACTTGAATTGATTTGAAGTTCGTAATATCTTCCCTTTTATCTTAGTAAATGATTGAACTGCCGAGAGGGGAAGCTTCTTTTATAACGCACTATTGCTACATCAAGAACTTTATTCGTTTGACACATAGTGACACAATACAAGGTACATTCGCCATTCCGTCACGTTATAATAATAATAGTATTAATTGGAACAAATGTTCTGATGGCCAACATGGAAGGTAAAACATTTGTTTGTTGAGATTTGGAGTTGCCAACTGCGGGAGCACTCGACCACGTTTTTGGACTCCTGGTGAAGACTGACAGATCTGCACTGCAGGACATTTTCAGTGCTAATTTTTAGATCGTCAGCAAATTTATATCCAAATAGATCATCATTTACAAACTTCAGGTCATATAGGTAACTAATAAAAAGTAGAGGCCCCAGGACAAAGCCCTGGGGCACCCCACATGGTACAGAAACACTAGATGAGAGAGTGTTGGCAATAGATATCCGTTGTGTTCAGTTGTTACAAAAGGCAGCGATCCATCTAGCGTGATCCCCAACAATACCACAATTTACAACTTTAAATAATAATTTTCGATGAATCACCGACTCAAATCCTTTTTTAAAATCGAAGTATATCTATCAGAAGAGGCACCAATATCGAGCGCACTAGTCCAATGGTCGAGGACAAGCAATAACTGAAGAGTAGCAGAACGACCAGGGAGAAAGCCAAACTTTAAACGAACATCAGACTGTTTGCAGTACTTATATACCACAACATACAGTTATGCCCGAGAAAGAAAAAGCATTCATGTCATTCAAGTGCTACGATGAACAGTTACTTCATCCTTACGTTATGTATGCTGATTTTGAAAGAAAGCAGTTTTCAAGTTACGTTTTAGTCAGTTAAACAGCCTGACAGACGGAAAAAAGGGTAAAAGGATGGAACACGTGGTATAGAACTCCAAAGGACGTATCAGCTTGGTTTAGGTTGAAATGTACCTACATGATTTTTTTAGGAGTATTATGACATAATTAGCCGAACTGAAACCGTTCTACTAGTCTAGGTTACATTTGTTGGGTGTTTGACCATTTAAAAAGAGTCGTTGACATGTCGAGACACGTTCCAAACTGATCTGATTCCTATTTTGGAGCTTCACCAACCGGGCCATACTATGGGTGGCTCCATCTTGTGGGGTGGAGGGGAATTGGACACTTACCTCTCCAGATACATTTTTATATCAGTGTCAATACTGGATGTTTGCCAGTAACAAGATTTTCTACATTATTTAGTCCACTAGTCACTATCTGAACCGAAACTGACACCTTTGGTCGCCAGCATGGATCGTGATATCACTTCCGGTTGATCACGTGACCTGTGACATCACTTCCGTCGAGAGTCTGTACGTATTTTTCTACCAGCTTTGTGCTATTCCTTTATTAGTTAGTGATAAACACGCTAGGCGCCTTCCAGTAACGTACTTCATGAAAACAAAAGGCAATTGGTATCTGGACAAAGTGAATGCATGAGAAGCTCTCAGTATAGAGCACCATCATTAACATCAAACGCTGTCTGTTGTTAATGGCAAGATCCTCTGTGAATAATTCTCTCCCAATCATCCCATACCTGATGGAAGAGATTTTTTTCATCTACAGTCAATGTCCAAAAATTTAAGCACCTCAGCAGTTGTACGACGGCTGACCTCCCGGGGTGAAAACCAAATTGGTTTATAAATTTGAAAAGGCAGTGGTTTTCAAGATGTAATGTTATGTTCTTGACAATAATTTTTCGAAGACGTTGTAAGCGACACAGGTTAACAAGATTGGCCTATATTTTGTAATTAGGGAGGAGACACCAGGCTTAAATACTGTAGTAACAACTGCTCTCCACCAGTCCGTCGGCAGGCATGCTGAGTCAATGGATCGTTGAAAAATTATTTTTAGGGGAGTAATTGGCTTGAGCTTGACAAAGATGGCAGCTGGCCATCAGAACCAGCAGCACCTTGTGCGTTCAGAGTATCAATAGCATTGCTAATGTCAAGTTCTTTTAAGGTTATGTCACACAATTTTGTGCTCCACTTGGGGTCACCACAATCAGGCAAATTACCATCATGAAGAGTAAATACTTCAGAAAAATTTTGTTAAAATCATTTGCAAATTTTTTTGGGGTCTGTTGTTATACAGGGTGTTTAATCTCAAGTGTTGCTGCTCAATATCATCCCAAGTATTGCAGATACGTCGAACAAGGCCATGCAATAAGTTGGAATATCCAGGGGGCCATCAGAAGGTTAAACAGAAAATGACCTTGACAACCGGTTTCAAGGTCAACGAAAAACTAACTTCGGAAGTAGTAGAGATAAGGGTATGATGGAAATTGCAAACTTGTAGAAGACGAAGACATGACCTCAACAAATAAAAGTAAACGGAACAGAAATCGGTTCAAATGTCAAAGAGATACAGCAAAAACAATATGGGTCTTGCAGCCCCGTTGCAAGGCTTGACCACAACACACCCTGAGGTAGAAACACAGACAGGCACCACTGTACGTACAGCAAAAGGTTAGCAGGCAGACCTGGTGGATCCATGAGAAGCCTGTTTGCATTAATCCCTGAGGTAGACATTTCGTATTGGTGCCTGTCTGTGTTTCTACCTCTGTTTCTACCTCAGGATGGGTTGTGGTCAAGCCATGCAACGGGGCTGCAAGACCAATATTGTTTTTACTGTATCTCTTGTACATTTGAACCGATTTCTGTTGTTTGTTTTGTTGAGGTCATGACTGTCTTCGTCCTCTACAAGTTTGCAATTTGTATCATGCCCTTATCTCTGCTACTTCCGGGTCAAGGTCATTTTCGGTTTACCGCCCCCCCCCCCCCCTGGATGTTCCAACATATTCCATGTATATGCAATACTGGGGATGATATTCAGCAGCAACACTTGAGATTAAACACTCTGTAGAATCGTTATCCCGAATTGCCCAAATAGGCCGGTAAGGTTTCAGGTAGCGGCGAGTATACTGTTGAAGAATAGTACGTCTTTGGCTGAAACAATTTGTTGTTCTTTTCTCTAGCAACTTCTTGAACTGCGGCGTGGTAGTTTGCTCCAAGCTTTATAATGTTGCAAAATCTCGGGTGATATTTTCGCCCATTTATGCCAATATTACCATTTTTTAAAGACGAGATTCATTGTTGTACGCTTACGTGGTAAGGGATGTTTTACCTTACTGGACTTGTTAATTACACGTTTAGAGTTTGATGAGGTTTGAGGGGTAATTTATGCGTCAAGCACTATAGGATTATAATCCAAAACATCTATAGGATTGTAAACCAAAATGTCTTTACGCGTTGCAGACCAAAAATGTTTATTATTGTTGTAAACCAAAACGTCTATGGACTTTGTAGACCAAAATGTTTATTATTGTTGTAAACCAACACGTCTATAGGCTTTGTAGTCCACAATGTCTATTAATGTTGTACACCAAAACGTCTATAGGCTTTGTAAACCAATATGTTTATTACTAGTTGTGCCCGTGCGCATGCTGCGCACCCCCCCCCCCCCCTACCCACCACCCGAACATCCCTGCTCCCCCTTCCAATGCCGTACCCCGTTGCATCCCGTTCCTGCACTCCCATAGTGTGGGTTCTGAATATCTCTCCGCCTCCCTCTGCCACCTCAGGTGTTTGGTCTTTGGTTTTAAATTTATCAAACCGAAGACCGAACATGTGAATGGCTCCCACATACGCCTTCCCTCCCAACAATTACTTTAACCCCCAATCCCCACACTCCTAGCCCCTCCCGGATTCGCATACGTCTCCCCCCATACATGCTTGCCCGCCTCCCCCTCCCCGAAAACGTCGCCCCGTGACATTCTCCCTTTGGTGCAGCTTCGGAAAATTCGCTTGCGTGTTTGACTGAAGGCTAAAAAAAACCCTATCACTGAAAAATTCAGCATTCAGTAAGCAAGTAATCCCATGTTTAAGTTAATCCTTTGAAACCATTCACTTCGGTAGCGCGCATTGCCCGCCACACACACTTGCCCTGGCACCCTCTCCTGCACACCCCGAAAACGCCGCTCCATGACTTTTCTCCTTTGGTGCAACCCCGGAAAAGTTGCATGCGTATGTTTGACTAAAGGTTAAAAAAAGCCATGAGAAATACAGCATTCAGGGATAAGCAAGTAACCTTATGTTTAAGTTAATCCTTTGAAACTATTCACCTCGGTACCGTGCATTGCGACATTGGTGCAAGCAACAATTGTTGCCGCCCACTTAAAAACAATTCAACTCCTTTCTGGAAGTGAACATTTAGGAAATAAATGCGCCTTTCCATCGTATCAGGCTGCCAATTTCGAGGCCCGTTGGGAGCCTCGAAATTAAGAACCAATCGTCGTTTGGTTTAAAGTTGTCTGGCTTAGTAGACACGGGTTTGTTTTTGTTTTTTAGCTCAAACGCCAACAATGGCACCGTCAACGCGACTAAAACTTTGTTGGCTGGTTTGGTACCACAACGATACCAAAAAACGAACACAAAATCGGTGCGGCAGGTCTGGTAAGTGGCGCCATTTCTTCGAAGACTTTGGAAAAAGTGTTATAACCCGAACTTATAGTCCAAGGCCGTTAATAGACGGCGACATGGCAGGTTTGGTAAGTGGCGCCATCTGTTCGACGACGTTGAAATAGTGTCCCAATCCGAATTTGAAGGCGAATCCCGTCAACAGATGGCACTACAGGGTGGGGTACTTGATTGTACGACGGAATGGCGTGGCCGGTGACTTGGCCGCCTGCTCCGTATTATATATGTAGATTGTTGCAAACCAAACGTCTATTGATACTTGGATGGGTGACCGCCTGGGAATCTGGGTGTTGCAGACATACGGCCTTAGGGCTTCGGGCAGATGACCAGGAGTGGTTAACGCTCGTTAAACCCTTTGAACCCTTTGAACGTCTATATGCTTTGTAGACCATAATGTCTATTATTGTTATAAACCAAAACGTCTATAGGCTTTGTTGACGAAAATTTCTATTAGTGTTGTGAACCAAAACTTCTATGGATATGTGTCGTAAACGATTATGCCTAACATAGGTAGCACGGCACTGAATGAAATCATACATTTAATTAAAATTTTTGCTGAACAAAATAAGTTTGCAATAGTAGTTTTTAGCAAAATGTGTATCCACACTGCAGCCTTTAATATAAAAGTAATTGTGGCTTTATATAAATTTGTAAATATGTTTTTTTTTAATTCGTTGAAGTCAAACAATTTTAGATTCAATATACAAAACTCTGTTGCAACCCTTTTATCTTTCATTCTGTACGTTGTCGCAAAAATCTTTGTTATTTTATATTTCTTTAAAAACTGTTGTTGAATATTACTGTTGTATTAAAAAGGAAACACGTAGATCTTGGAAGCAAAATAACAAGCAAATAAAATTAAAAACAATACCTAGATATCAGAAGGCACTGAATGTAACAGCAATGAATCACACACAAGTCATTACCAATTTTGGAATTTTTCGTAAATGTCCACAAAATTTGAAATCCGGATTGTCGTTTGCATGATTGCATGAAATGCCCCTATGGCTGTCTGTTGCATACGTTAATTTAAATTAACTGATAAACGTGCGTGTGCAGCTGAATCATTCGAGAACGTATTAAAAGGTTCATTTCTATACAGACTTTCTCGTTAGTCTGTGAAGTCCACAAGTCTTATGACGGAATCTAGTGGAGATATCGCACTTGTGTCTGGCGATTTTCGTTTATTGCTTGGCATGGAGCAGAGTAAAATACTTAAATATTACTCTTCAACTCGGTAAATACAGCAGTATTATCTGCTGGAAATCTGAGGATTTTTATGATTTTGTTTTTCATCGCTAGGCGAGTACAGCTTTTATCAAATTGACGCATTTCGTATTTGTAGACACATACACATTGCAGTAAAGTGTGACGAAATATATCAATAAATAGAAAGAGAAACAACCTCGTTCACTAATGATTGATGGATTTTATTTGACTAAACAACAAAATCGCTAATAAATTGTAAAATAAAGGAGTTATTGTTGATTAGGCGTCCAAATTTGTGCAAGTTGGGCTCTGATTAACACCCTATACTCAAAACTGGCGAAATGAAACATGAAATAACATTTTCTCCCCCTTTTTAATGCACAGTGCTTCTTTTTACGGGTGAAAGTTTTAATTTTATTTAGGAGCCTAATGGTTGACAACAGCAGTTAGGGTCTCATGCGGATTAAACTACGCAACACTACGGTATCTGAACCTTACAGCCAAGTTTATTCGTGTTACTTTCCTGTTTTAAGTCCACTTCAGTTAAACCTTTCCTTATATATGAAACTAATTAGTTTTTTTTAATTCGTTATGCTTTGGCATGTCATAATGGTCTACTGTACTGCTTTTTAGCAAAGTCGACGACCACTAAGTTTCAGTCACTTTGTCTCGTTTATTCAGCACAAGTCCTTCTGTTAGTATTTGGTTTGTCTGCAACTCTCTTTCAGTGCGTTTGACCTTTATTTTTATTATTACAGTAAGGTAAGCTAAATGGCCGACGGACACAGTGTCAACATGATTGGCTGACTTCAAACACCTAAATACACTAATTCATAATAGTGATTCCACAAAATAATACTTGTTACGAATTCCCGGCAAGCTTTTTATCAGTTTGGAGTCTGATACCAAGCGCCAAGCTCTTTTGCCGAGTTAATTCCACAGAGTAATAGTTCAAAGGTTAAATGAACATTTGAAAATTGCTTACTGCGCAATTTTCAGGTATTTCTTTTAACGTTGCAGTCATAACTTGGCACAAAGGCTTGGTGTTTGATAACTTCAAACAGCCAGACAGCCTGGCGTGAATCCTTAAAAAGTTTTGTTTTGGGCAGACATCAAATCTTTTTGGCCCAAATTGATACAATATTATTATTCTTTTTCTTAGTATTTCAAGGGCTGAAAATACTTTTTTTAAGGCTTTAGTTTGTTTCCATTAGTGGGTTAGTGAGTGTCTTGATCTCTGTTGATAAGTTCACAGAACTAGCATTATTTATCAACTAGATTTACCCGGCGTAAAATTTTGCCGATCAAGCTTGTTCCCTCTAAATCAGGCATCCCAAACCATTTGTATCCGCGAAATTTTCTATCACAGCACATCCCAGGAGAGTACTGTCTTACTCAACAGATAGTTTGGACAAATTAATGGCGGATTAGGTGGCTCTCACTAAATTATGTACAGTGCCCTTTGTATCCATGGGCATCACAGGAAAAAAATTACTTTTTTCCTTACTTGGTTGGACCCTCACGATCTGCATTTTGTTTCCAAATATTCTTGCAATGAAAGACTCCCAGTCTCTTATTGAAGTTTGTTGTTTTTGTGAGCTGGCATAATGACTTTATTAGGGCCATGCCCTCAAAGCTGAACGCCCTGCTAGAAAAGCTACTTAGAAATATACCTAACCTAAAACAAAATTTCCCGACCACCAAATCTAACTGCCATACCCAAAATGCCACAATACCGAAGCCGCGCTGCTCACACTACTGAGGCCAAGTTTCACTACACCACTTGCTCACACTTGCGCACTTGCTCACACACTTACGCTCACACTTACTCACAAGAGACCAACACGGAGAAGAGGGCCAGTCACAATCACAATCCGGCGGACACATAGAAGAATGCTACTGCGCGTAACCTGGAGATATATTTCCGATCAGCCAACGACGTTAATAGTAGGTCCTGAATCTCCGCAATCCACTCCGCAATTGCAACACGTTTCAAGCTGTGTTGCTTGCATAACAATAGTGCATGACCACACATGCGCATAATGCAGATGTCTCCCAGTCCAACCTATACCTGTGTGACGGCAGCAGAGAGTGACCAATACAAAGACGGTCAGCAGCTGTGATATCCAATTTGGGAGGTCATCCAGGGCAGTCCGTTAATTACATACTAGGTGTAACATGAAGAGCCCTTGACCAGTAGCTGCCTACATTCCACTCATATGGTACAGAGTGAGAAGCCGTAGCGCCGAATGTCGAGTCTTTGTTGTTAAAATCAAGGAGACCTTTGCGATGTCAACGCGAACTGCCTCTTTTGTAAGGGCATCTGCTAGGTCATACCCGCGACAACCACTTTGCCCTCTGAACCACACAAGAGCAACATTAGCAGACTGGCTAGCAATCCATAACTTCCAACACACAGTGAAAATCAAAGGGTAGCTTGCACTGAAAGATAGTGCAGAGATGTGCAGCTTCAATATGCTTGACATGGAGTAGATGATGATGGAAAAGGATGGCAGACACATATGTAGAGCATCATGCAGAGCCACTGAAATAACGGCTATTTCGCAAATCATGCTTGAGGTAAAAGCACACAGTCGACGTCTTAGAAAATACTTCAATGACTGAACTGCCACACCAATTCCCCTTTCTGCCGTCTAGCTTATGGAAGACGTATCACAGAAAACTTCACAAACCCTGTAGCATGGCTCAATTACCCTGTTGAGCGATGTGGACCAGATCCAGGGACATGGTGGACACACATAGGTCACATCTTGAAGGCATAATTCAGGAACTTTTAGAAGGAGATGCATGAGATCTGTCACTTACTGACAATAGTCAGAAAGTATTCGTCCCACAAGCTCTGCACGACCCCTACTGAACTTCGGCAAGCACATAGCTAGCAACAATTCGTTGGCACGATGACGCAATGGAGGTTCACGTGTCTCTACCACAGAGTTTGAACAGTAATGGTGACCAAGCATCCCGTCACAACTCTGAGGCGTTCATTTACTGGCATCTGCTGGGATCGAAGGTGGAGCAAAGACGTCTAAAAATCGGAAGATGGTATAGTTTAACACCGATCTAAGGAAAGCTCGATATACAGCAAGGAGAGAGCCGTGACATACCATCCGATGTTTGGTGAGTGTCTTCAAGACAGGGATGCGACACAAAAGCTTCTCTGTTAGTCGCTTTACGTGAAGTGACCATTCCAAGCAACGTTCAAGAAAAACATACAAATATTTAACTAAAGGCTTAGGCGTTATCATAATACCACCAACACTGACTTGTACTGACAGTGATCAGAAAGTCGCTGAACGAGAGAACACAACCAACTCCGTCTTCATGGGAGCTAGTGATAAACCTCTCACTTCAAGACGAAACACAATAGCATCTAAAGCCTCTTGAACATGGGTGATCACAGCTAATGGGTCACTGCCAACAAACCACATTTCTATATGACAGCAATGCCATATTACAGCAAATACTGTTGGAATCAGACAACTTCTTTGCGGCCAACCATGATCTGATGTTGCCTGAGTTGACCAGCATCTATTACCTCTCATTACATACATTCTCATACCAAATATGGCTAAAAGGGCATCTACTTTCTCGCTACCCAATCCCAAACCGTACAGTGAGGCCCGAACCCATCCGACACCTACAGTATCATATGCTGCTCGTATGTCTAAGACGACAGCAACAGCAACCTGCCCAAGCGCCCAAGCCTTTCGGATACCCATCAACAGATAGAGCACAGCATCTTGAGCGCTTCTGTTCTCTTTACAACCAAACGGAACAGGTGCTAAGCACTCAAAATATTCACGGTGCCAGGCTAAATGCACCATAAGCGTACGCTCATAAAACTTCCAGACACAAGGCAGTAATTCAATTGGTCTGTAATTCAAGATATTCGACCTATCACTGCCTGCCTTATGAACTGGTACCAAAATGGTGAACATCCAAGTGGGCGGCACAGTTTCACGATCAGCAGACGCTGCACAAAACTAAGAAGTTCATCATGAGCTTCAGAAGCTAGAGCTGCAAACTCTTTATACGAAAAGCCATCTATGTAAACACCACTTCCTGCTCTATATTACATCTGGACAAGGCTGCCTTGAGTTCCGCTTTACAAAACGGTATATCTGTGGCACGGAGCGTAGAACTACTTTTAATATGAATAGGCTGCTCTCCACTTGGAAGGGCATATACACTACCAACCGTTCATTGAAGGCATCAGCCATACTCTCGCCAAGAAGAATAGTTCGGTCAGCCGTACTCGAACTATACACCGAAGATAGAGTGCACTTCTGGTCCTGTGGGTGTAGAGCCTTCCATGCAAGAGTTAGAGATCCTGATGTAGCAATCTTCTCACAGATACGACTAGCAAATCTATACTTCTCTGATCTTATGAGATAAGCAGATTCACTCTATTTTCCTCTGTATGCTAACCCCTTACAAACAGAAGGTTCTCGTTTCCATTTCCAGTAGGCTTTACGCCTATCATGCACTGTGATCCTGCAAGTCCTAGTCCACCAAACAGGATCAACTCTGGCCAGGGACACATTATTTCGAGGCCTCTTTATCCCTCTCCTCACGTGTTTTCATACTACTCAGGGAGAATACCATTTCATATAATGGCCCATGAGCGCTGAACAGAGCTAGATTTATTACCATTGCAAAGATGGTGGAGCATAATGGGGAAATGGTCGCTACCCCTTCCCCAGCAAAAATGACTCATGGTTTAACCCTGGTTCCAAAACCTTGGTAACCTTGGTAATCATGGTTAAAAAAAACGTGGTTCAACCATGATTTAACATACGGTAAAGTTGGACAATATTACCATGGTTTAACTTACGTTATAATATGTTAGAACCACGAGTTAGATTGAGATATAACCAGAATTTAACCTACATTAAAACACAGTTAAAACCGCACTGAACATTATAATAAAACGGTAGTGTGACACAGGTCAAACCCATGTTAAAGCATGCTTAAAACATTAGTTCAAATTATGGAACAATGATCAATAAACCAATGTTAAAATATGGTTTGACGCCTGTTAAAATAAAATCAATTTAAAGTTTAATATATGTTTAAGTACAGTTGAACCTTAGGTAAAATTAAGGTATAGGGAGATTAAACCTACACAAAAGTATGCTAAACTTGTAAGCAACATAGTACTAATGCCTAGTGTTAAAAAATGTTTACTGTTTAATGTTTAGTGTGTTACGATATTACCTGTGTTAAAGCAAGGAGGAGCAAAATTGAAAAAAAAATAATTTTTTTTTAGTCATTATCATTCAGCTGTTACAGTCACTTACAGATATATATTAGTTCTACCTGTACCGATTCTAAACACAAATTCTAAACACAATGCATTGCACTTACCACTATACCAATACAATCTATTATGAGCTTACCTTACAATATATCATTATCGTGATTCCTGCTCTTGCTGCTTGACAAGCTTTACAGTGGCAGATCAGCCTTACATAGCCGCCCAACCATTAAATGTTAAAAGTTATGGGCCTAAGATTTATATTTTAGGTATTTCTGCTAAAGTTACGCCAGTTCTGAATTGTCTTTAAACAATTAATAGGCATTTAATTGTTTTAAACAGTGAGAGCCTTTTTATAAGCAACTAACTTCTGTACATGATTTAAGAAGTGTCATAATGTCATATTTTTTATGTCTTTCATAATGAGCAGACCCTACATACATACGTTTAACTATGGTATAATGATGAATAAACCTCTTTTTAAGCATGGTAGACCATCTTCAGATAATGGTTTGACCGCTATTAATCCATGGTAATTCTAAGGGAATATTTAGTTTAACCTACGTTAAACCATGGTGCAGCTACCAAGAAAATTTCAAGAAAGGTATTTCGTAAAACCAAGATTCCATTAGTGAGAAAACTACAGTTTCATGTAGGTAATCCAACCAAGAATGCTTATTTTTTTCCCTCGTTTTTTTTCTTGGTTTTAAAACAATGAAATGCTTGCATTGACCATGATTACCCATGATTTAATCAAGGTACAGAACCCAAAGATACCACGGTTAGATTGTTTTGCACCTTGGTTTAATGGTATTTATATTTTGGTTAAGCATGTTATAACTGTTGTATAATAACAATTTTATGAAGGTAGACCAATCCAGGATGCATATTTATTCACCTCATTTTTATTCTTGGTAATAAACATTGAAACACTTGCATAATCGTAAGGTATTTAACCATGATTTAACGAAGGTGCAGAAACGAAGGATACTAAGATTGAATTGTTTTGCTTCATGGTTTAATTGTGTTTATATTTTGGTCAAACCATGATCAAACCATGGTATCATTAATGGGATAACTGTAGTTTTACATTGGTAGACGAACAAAAGAATACTTTTTCCTTCACCTCGATTTATTCTAGTTTTAAAACAGTGAAACGTTCGCATAATTATGGTAGTAACCATGATTTAATGAAGGTGCGGAAACCAAGGAAACCAGGGTTGGGTTGTTTTGCTCCATGGTTTAATTGTATATAAATTTTGGTCAGAGTTTGTTATCAACAGTGATATAATAGTGTTTTATGTAGATCGACTAATCCACGATATATCAGTTTCATATTTTGTTACTGCATTTGATCTTGGTTTTATACCGGTAAAACCTTGCATAATTATGGTAGTTAACCATGATTTAATCAAGGTGCAATCCAAAGCCGTCCAACTATATAAAGTGTAATGGTACAATGGGTGCATTGGGGGCCACATGCATGGCCTCTTTGGCACCGTTTATTTGCTAAATCATAGACTCGGTTAAATAAACGAATAGAACCTTTTTTGCAGACAATTCCATGCTCTATAATTTTGGATTAAACATTATATTATATGCAGCCGTTTCCGTGATATATTGAAAAACCGATTTCGGGTGTATGTTTCCAATATGGCGACATTAGCTCAACATTCTTCTACAACGTTTATTGGCTGAATCATTGAATCTACGAAAAAAAATGAATAGAAGATTTTTTGCAGAAAATTGAATGCTGCACATTTTTTGACAGAACAAATTTCATGCCCGAGCAACCGTTACCGAGATATATTGAAAAAAAAACATTTTCGGCTGACATGTTTCCAAGATGGCGGACAGTGCAATGGTCGTATTTTCGGGGACCTTTAGTGTGTTGTTTAGCACGCCACCCGCGACCATCCCACAAATTTATAGCTTGTAGCTAATTAATTCCTTTTTCAACCCTATTTTGACTAGCGTATTATGTCTCTGCTCGTAATTATGCCGCTTTTGAGTGCATATCTGAGAACGGCATCCACATCTGCCGCCATTGCATAAACGGACAATGCATAACCGGATATTTCATTCTGACAGTTAACTACTAAAGCCATGCGCGTAGCATGTAGCAACTTATACTAGGCACCATGTAACATATTGTAATAGGCTGTTTGTAACAATACAAACAATGGTTACAAAAATAATTTTACATTTAATGTGCCACTTTAGGCTACGTGGTTCTGACTGCAACTCTCATTTTAGAAAAGGCAATTGCACATACGATATTTTATCTCCTGCCAAAACTTAGATTTGGCAATTTTCCCTTAGTAGTCAGCTTTACACGTGTCTTTATACCCTATGAGAATTAAAATGGGAGCCGCTGGAGTATCTAGTTAGTTGGTTACCAGTAACGCAAATCATCATTATTGAGGGTACTTTTCTATATATAAAGGAGACGTTTCCACAGCTTACTGATGAAGTTTTCTTCATTACTGTGTCCTGTGCACCCGATACCATTGATTTGGAAAGATTTCTACCGCATGGGGAATTTTCCTCAATGTTTTGAAATTAGCTAAACGGGAGCCAAGCGGTCATCATTGGAAGGGGGGGGGGGGAGATGAGGCTTAATGGCGCGTCGACAGCTTGGTCATTAGCGCCAACCTCAGTCACAGTGCAGTGGTCCGGGTTACCACTGCACCACACATTACAGAGATATTATTCAAACCCCTAATCTAAATCTTGTCATACATCTGTACCTCCTGCAAAAATTGAAAAACACCGGACAGGAGGACAGACTTATCGCCCAATTGACATCATTGGAAGGCAAAGTGGTGGTTGCAATCGGAGTGGCAGATGGGTGGCAGTCGATGGTGACGTCCGAGATAGCTTAGGGAGAGTTGATGGGGAGGCAGCAGAATGTGGAGGCAGGGTCTGCAAGTAAGCCGCCTTTTTACAATTTTACTTTGAGGCGAAAGCACCAGCTGTTCTTCCAAAGCTGCATTCATTCTTCAGGGCGATCGTACATTATTATTTTTTTGTCATTTTCAGCAAGCTCATAAGAGACAGTTTGAAAAGACTCAACACCTTCTCAATAGGCTGAATTTTTTCTATCAGTAAGTTTAATAAATGTTCAGTAGCTTAGGTAAGAAAAATAATTGGTATAAAAACTCCCGGGGGGGGGGGGATTTGGATGCGTTTGGTGTAGAAATTATTCAATAGTTGGTTAATACTCATGCAAGGCCATGTGATACAGGGTAGCCGGGGGGTAGGCTGCTCCCTCCTAAAATGAATAACAGGGGAGCAAAATTCCAGTGGCTCGCGTGTTCAAATTTAGAAAAAAATATCTTTTAAAAATTTACTTTCTCTGATTAGTGCTTATAAGTAATTAGCAAGAAAAAATGTCACCAGAATTTATCAACTGACTCTTGGCAGTAACCTTTGCTATGTCACGTATTTTCTTTCCAGAGTGGCCCTAAATTTCCACCCCAAATCCTAAGCAGCCCAGCCCATGCCTGACACATCACAGAGAGTAAAAAATATGCGTTGTAGATTTTCAAAACAAACCACGAAGCACTGCGCAATTCACGAGATAAAACAGTATTATGTTTCGAAGCTGAATTTACTTGTTGGCTTCTTTTATTCAAAACAAAAGCCTGCATAAAGACAGGCACCAAGCTCGGGTGTCACCAGATGTTACAACTCCTGAGCCTGTCTTTGTGTAGGCTTTTGTTTTGAAAAATGAAGCCAACATGTAAATTGAGCTTCGAAATATAAGGTACTGTTTTGTCTCGTGATGTGCGTAGTGCTTAGTGTGTTTGTTTTGAAATGCCTGACACATTACTGATATAACACTCGTTAAAGAAGAAGCGATTAGCAAAAACATGGGAATGAGCAATATTTGACAGGAAAATTTTCTACTGATTCTAAGCCAGCCATTGTGAAATGTAAGAAAAAGGACTCCGGTCTGAAAAGCCGGACCAAGAAAAAATTACGCGTAGAAGAAGACGTAGATGCAAGAGTGTATGGAAGAGTTTGTCAAAAAAAGAAGGTGTTTTTAATAGATGTGCGTTGTGCTTCAATCGTCAAACAGCCATACTAGCATTGTATACGTAATTTTACTCGCAACTTCCAACTATTTTATGGCTTCTTATACAGTTGTACTGTTACTAAAAATCTGGTTAATGTTTTAATTATTTCTCTCTGGCACTACTCATTTAATGGTTTGCGTGGTTGGGGCCTCGTTTTTCTACAATTTATTTCACTGTTGTTACATCTTGATTGTTTCAGTTCAGTGGCACAAAATGCAGCAATATTACTACCCCTGCTTCAATTACAGCATCAATGGCTCTTCTTCGACACTACCACGCACCAGTTAAATTGGGAAAACGTCTTATTTCTTTTAGCCGTTTCGGAAACATACACTACCTGTAAATTTGCATTCATTTCCTAGAATGCTATCTTTCCTGAAGGCTTTTTAAACTGCTTTGACACGTCCAACTTCGCAACTCGTCTGCGCATATTCAAGCTCTGACCCTTCTTAAAATGGTGAGTAGGCAATAGCCAGCGGTTTTTTTTTCGCTTAGGGGGTTTGAAGCGCCTTGAGCAGAATACGGCTCCAATCGCCAAACTTACCGGGACCAACCGGTCAAAATTGATATCTATAGCCTAAGTAGGAAATATGCACTACCTGTACGCACCCTACCTCCCCTCTTGAGTCACCACCATGAGTGATCGAGAGGAAAATAAGATGGCTGGCTATCGCCTACACACCATTTTAAGGAAGGTCTGTGCTCCACATGCACAGATGGGTTGCAAAGCTGTACGTGTCAAAACAATTTAAAAACAAACCTTCCAGCAGGGAAGATAGCATTCAAGGAAAGGAATGCAAATTTGTAGGTACTGTATATTTCCTACTTAAGCTATAGAAACCAATTTTGACCTGCAGATCCGGTAAATTTGGCTTTTTGTCAGGTTTGACTATTCTCAAAAAATAATACCCCTCGGTACTAATACCAAAAACATCACTTCATTCATTACCAGACCTAACTAAAAAAAAAACCTTTATTTCCGTAATATTTATCATAAATTTCAAATGTGACCGTATCTTCGCTATTAGGCCTAACTTTAACTTTTACAGGGTGATGTTGGGGATGGCAAGTCGCCCCCCCCCAACCCCCCGATTCTCTAACGAGGCCCAGCCCTGTATTCATGAGAAAGTATCTTTTGGAACGAGCCCCCCCCCCCCTCCTTACCGCATTCAAAAACTAAAGTTTCGTAACTTTCGTAGGTATAGCAATTTATCTGGCCCATGTAGGGAAGTCCTGCCCATTAGAATCTTTTGACTGTAATTCAAGCTGTCTACGCTACCACTCATATTCGGTATTTAGGAAACTTAACAAGGATAATCACATAACACAATTTTGTAACAGTAGGAGCACACGGAACCCTATTTTCTTACGTTATTTCTTAATTATTTTAAAATGAATCATTTGCTATGATGTTGAGAACTTAACTTGGTAAGCAAACGTTTCTTCTCTACCTCTGTGCAACGGTTGTGACACTTAATGGAACTATAAAATGTGAGCAGCAGCTAAATTTATTTCATTTTCCAGTTGCAAGAGTGCATCGCAATAGCAAAATAGTTTTCACTTCCTGGTTGTATCCATGCATGTAACACCTGCAACGCAAATGGTGTGGGCACATTTTATGACGTGTACAGCAAGTGATCGCAGTTTTGAGACAAGTATAAAAACAAGCTCATTCTTTGGCACACACCTTTATTCCTGGTTCTCATAGCACTTGAGGAAACTTCTGAATCAAGTAAGTCTTACTGGTTTTGTTGCCAGACATCATTGAAATTGCCAAGGAAGAGTTTTCCTTATAGTAGCCTAATGCTCAAACTCTGGTTAAGGCTTTTGTTACGTGTGTTCGCTCAGCTCTGGAACACTGCTCTGAATTTACATCACCTTACTTTAAAATATAGTGTATTATACTTCTCGAAGCGGTGTTGTATACAAGTTGACTAAATGTATTCCGGGTTGGTCCAGTTTGCCTTATTATGTGGAGCGATTATTTGTGATAGACTATGATTTTACGGCAGAACATGGTATTAATGTTGGTGTCTATTCTTGTTATAAATAATTACTGAGTAGCCATATCGTTAGCTTCGCTCATTCAATTGGCATCGAAACATGCTTCTGGTCATATCTTTCGTTCCCAGAACATCACAAAATCGATAGTTATGATTATTTGGACGAAAGATAATAGCAAATGATGCACACAATTCGCACCTTACATTGTTTTATCATTCAAGAAAGTGTGATGAAAAATATGCTGTTCTTTTAGGGATTTTTTTTTTCAACCAAGTTTCTTTCTGATTGGTTTGCTTGATCAAACTTTGACTTCATGAAACAGTTTTCAGAACTTTTCGCCCATTTTGCGGCTAAAAAAATCAGATTAAATCAGAAACTAGGCCGATCCAAATCGCAATTTAATTATTTTTCATTTAGCACTGCTCTTACCTTGGTAGAGTTTTTAATTACAGAGGAACAGAGGTACAAACACAGACGCATGCACATCAATCGTTTTTAATGATATCGATACATCAATTTTATTGAGGAATGGGCTCAGTGATCGAACTGTTGCCAAATGTACACTACACGTGGTCATGTGTGTTGCATTGATTGGAAACGTGCAAAACGTGGTGTTGGGCACCATTGTTTTGTCCAGCGTGTGGGTTGTATTTGGAACAGTATGCATGAAATGTTTGTTGATTCACCAATATATATTTTTACTGCTATGACTTTTTATTCGTGTGTTAGTCTTACCGTCTGGTCCCATCCCATTCTGCCTAAAATAAATGGTACGAGTCTCGATTAATAAAAAGTGAGCTTCACTCACTCACGCTGTTACGGGGAGTGAAGTCACTATTGCTGGAATTATACTCGTGAACACACATTTTTCGTTGTGATTGCCTTTTGCATAGGTGTACGTCATACTAAGCAATAAAGAGGATATACATAAAAACTATTACTACCACATCAAGCCCCCTCTTAAAGAAAACAGCCACACCACCACCTCGTGTTATGCAATCAGAACGAATGTCGCAATAAGGATAGCTTCCCACCACCATGCTATCGGTAAAACTATTGCTTAACCATGTCTCCAGAATAAAAAAGGAGATACAAAATATCACTTGCAAGTAATGCCCTTAAGCTCCGAATATTTTTAACGAGGTTCGAGCATTGATAGCGCAACATTGCAGGTTGACATCTTTTCCTGGTGGAATACCTAAATAGGGTTCGTTAGATGACGACAAAGTGGGTGATGTGGTTTTAAGCTGTTGCTTAAAACAAATAGCATTTTACTTTATAGCACAGCTTTCCTTTTTTTTAGTAAAAAGGAGAAATCGCTAAGCATATGAGTCCAGTAAGCACACAGCTCATTTTCAATTGCAACAAGTTCATGGCTAAACAATGGGTTTTTCAAAGTATTTCATCCCAACGGTGTTTCATTTCAACGGTATTTCATCTCAACTTATAACGGCCCATTTGTGATAGTAACTGCTTTATCCTCACGTAGTAAAAGGTTTAGGGTTTTGTAGCGAGCTTCACCCACTTCTGGTCATCTGCCCGACGAAGCCATAAGGGTCAAAGGATTTTAGCGTGCGTAAACCATTCCTGGTCATCTGCCCAGCAAAGCCCTAATGCCCTATGTCTGCAGCACCTAGATTCTCAGGCAGTCACCCACCCGAGGCCCTAAGGACCTGTCCAACAAATGAAAAAGTCCAACAAAAGAAATGTAGGATTAGGTGTTGCATTTCTAATTTCCGTGGCAATCTTTCCCAATTGTTGCACAATACAGCCTGGTGCATCCGCTGATACATCGTTTGATTCTGCACAAACGACGAATTCTGCATTGGCTTTTGTCCTAGTCCAAATAACAAAAAAATGTGAGCTGCCGCTTACAGATCGTGCATGCGAGTCACCCAATAAACTTGATTGTTTAGTTCACACACTGTCATTTTTTTCACTAGCCTTCTTTTGTGTTGTTGAGCGATGATCACAAAAGCCACCTTTTAAAGGCGGATACTCTTGCTCTTGGTTTTGTTGCGTACAGAGCTCAGTAACCTCCTTATAAGGGTCTTCAGTTTGGTTTTTGTTTACCTTGCTGAGCGGAAAAGTAAATAATAAATAAATATACAAATAAATAAGTAGTTTACCACATTTATGTGGAAGGTTTACCAGAAGGGGTGTGAGTCAGTGACACCGGACCTAATTTACGTCTAAGAAAGCTGGTAATATGCAAGGGTATGAAGAAGATACTAATAAATAACAAAAAACAAAAACAAGAGAAAAGTAAAAAGCCACGGAAGTATCCATGTAGTTCGGGTTTGCCTCTGTATACAACATTTCTCCTCTTCTCAGAGTTATGCTAGATGGTAACTCGTTCTTTTCTGGTTTAAGTAGGTTCATCCTACAACAAAATGAATATGTTTTTTCAAGTTGTTTTGTTACAAATTTACTTTTTTTGGGAGTTACCATGGCTTAAGTGCGAAGAGCGTATATCCAAGCTGCCTTGCTGGCAAAAATACAAAATGGTTGCCACTCACTGCTTCCCTTGTCAAAAAGGTTTTGTGCTGGGGTCCCGGCGATAACTGATGGACTTGAACGCAGATCTACCTGAAGAACATTGGTCGCTTTTCTGATCTCTGATCGACAAAGGTATCTTTCCTGGTGCGATATTAGTAAATTTTTAATTGTACTCGCGATTTTAGTTGGCTGTTGAAACGATCTTGTTATTTGGTAAGGAAGGATTCTAATACCATTGCTAGTTCATCCCAAAATTTTTACGATGGGTAAACTAGCAAGATGGCGCTCTTGTTAGCAACACGTTTTTAGTGCTCCTCCTTCAAGAGTCACTGCCTGAGATATAAGACGAATGTGAAATAGATAAAGAAGTCAGGACTATTGCAGGTGTTAAGGAATCCAAAAGGGTAACAATCTGCACTATTTTTAAGGTCTTTTGCACCATAATGACAAGATCAAAACGTTCGGCAGGAGCGGCGTCTGCAAGCCAGCAAGTGGTACAACCAGGCGTGATTACTCAAGAATCCCTTGATAGTTGTGTGACGCATTGTGTGAAATCCATATTGGAATCACAAGAATTTATTACTCAAACCATGTCGGCATTAATGGATAAGGTGATGGTGAAAGTGTTGGAAGAACTACGAGCATCACTTCAGTTTAATGTTGACAAGGTGCACGAACTTGAAGCCAGCCTGGACTCGAACAAGCAGGAACTCGACCAACTTCGCCAGGAACTGGCCTGCAAGGCTGACGAACACGAGCAATATTCCAGGAGAAATAACCTCCGTATCTTTGGTGTGCCTGAGGCGGAGGGGGAAAATATAGATGCTGTCGCTGTTGATCTGTTCTGCAACAGGCTAAAAGTAGGGGTGACACTTCATGACATTGACCGTAGTCACAGAGTCGGACGTGCGAACGGAAATCGGCCACGCCCAATAATTTTCAAGTTCGTTTCGTATAGGAAGCGGGCGGAAGTATTTCGCTGGAAGAAAATTTGCGGGGCAGCAAAATAACTGTCAGAGAAGATTTGACCAGCACAAGACTCAACCTGTTAAAAGCTGCTGTTGATAAATTTGGACTTAAGCAGGTGTGGACGGCTAAAGGAAAAATTGTTGTGCTGGACAAATCTAAAAAGAAACATTTTATCCAGTTGTTTGAAGAGCTGTCAGCAATAGCCAACTGATGATTTTGTTTCGTGCAAAATGCATTTTTTCCCTTTGTTTTTCAATCCTATGACTTTTTTTGATTTTGCTTAATTATTAATATTTATTCCCTGAACATGTAAACTGCCTTTCAAACCCTAAACATGTCTTCTTGTTTACGCTTTCTCTTCGGTTACACTCTTGAATCTGCATATTTTGCAAATTTCGTTTTTATAATTTTTCTTACTAGCATTTTTTTTTTACAATTTTGTTTTTTTTCCCTGCCTGTATAAATTTTTTTAATATTTTTTTTTAACTGTACATGTCACATTTTTCTTCTCCTAATGATTTTTGTGCTAACCAAACTGAAAAGGGACACATAGGACATTTTGATGTCGCAGCTAATCTCTTATCTGACTGTCTCCAGACTTCTTACTATTCATGCAATGATTTCAATGAGGCATTATCTAAATTTAATAGCAATGGAATTCCATTCTCCATCCTTGGACTCAATATTCAAAGCTGGCATGCTCATCATCAACAACTTGAAACCATAATAAATAACATTAGTGATAGTCCTGACGTCATTGCATTATTTGAGACCTGGATTGAAGATGGTTTTGAACACATTTATCATTTGAATGGCTACAACTGTGTTGGTAATAACAAAGGTAAAATGCGTAACGATCATGGTGGAGTGATGCTGTATCTTAAAAGCTCTTTGCAATATATAATCAGGAATGATCTTGAGCTCGGGACGGGTAGATACACTGCTCAGTCATTGTTTGTTGAATTCAAAATTCATGGAAAAAACATTATTGTTGGTTGTGTCTATCGGCCTCCTAATGGTAACATTGATGATTTTCAACTTCATCTTGAAAATATGTTGGGTAAACACCGCAAAAGCAATGATGTAATTTATTTAATAGGAGACTTTAATATAAACCTTTTACATTTTTCTAGTGATAAATCTGTTTCTAAATACTTGGACGTTACACAGAGCTTTGGCTTTATACCAACAATTACACTACCTACAAGAGTAACTAAAACATCAGCAACTCTTATCGATCATATTTTTTGCAACAATGTCACTGATCCCTATTTCACAAGCGTTCTAAACGAACCGATCTCTGACCATTTAATAACCATTCACACAACTTATTTCTACAGTGCTGTTCAGCACCAGGAGCATGTTAAATATTGTACCCGCATTTTCAGCGATAAATCAATCGAAGCTTTTAAAAATAATCTTATTAAAATTGATCTTAAGCCGCCCGTAGGTTTAAATAATGTTAACATGATGTATCAACATTTTTGTTCTGCCTTTAAACAAACATACGACAAACACTTTCCTCTTCGAACCTTTAAGAAATCAGTTAAACGTAGAAACAGCCCATGGATTACACAAGGAATAATTAATTCTTGACTACTAAATCAAAACTGTACCAACATTTTATTAAAAATCGCAATGAAGTAAATGAGAGAAAATATAAGTTGTTTAATAAAATTCACATTAAAGTAGTCAAATTAGCAAAGAAACAATATATTGAAGAGAGATTGAAGATGGCATCCAGTAATATGAAGAAAACTTGGAATATCTTGAACAATCTCATGGGTAAAAAGAAGCATGAACAACCAATCCAGTCACTGCGTTGTAATGGAAAGCTGATCACAGATTCCCTGTCGATGGCTACAGCTTTCAACAAGTACTTCAGCTCAATTAGTGCAGAATTAGATGAAGCTACTCCCCAGGTAAATGCTGGTGTGCCTGATATGTTTTCGCCGCCACGAAAAAGCTCAATTTTCCTTAGACCATGTACTAATTCAGAAGTGATTTCTGAAATCTCCAAGATCTCTATTTCTAATGCTGCTGGACACGATGGATTATCATCTAAGATAGTTAAACTTGTTGCGCCTATAATAGCTCCTGCCTTAACCTCGATTTTCAATCATTCTCTGTTGCACGGTCAAGTGCCTGATCAACTAAAACGTGCAAAAGTTGTGCCTGTTTATAAATCTGGTGATACTCACGATATTGACAACTACAGGCCAATCTCTATACTGCCTTGTTTCTCAAAAATTCTAGAAAAAATTGTTTTTAATCGCCTCTCTAATTTCTTCGAGAAAAATGAAGTTCTAAACAACAACCAATTCGGCTTTCGCTCTGGAAAAAGTACCGAGGATGCAACCCTCAAATTCACTGCAGATGTTATTCAAGCTTTTGAGGAGAACATGTATACAGTTGCAGTCTTTATTGACGTAAAAAAAGCTTTTGATACTGTAAATCATCAACGCCTATTGAACAAATTAAGCCATTACGGTATCAGGGGTATTGCCAACCAATGGATCAATAGTTATTTAAAAGACAGATACCAATATGTGCAATTGGCTGACTCTTCATCTTCGCTTAGGCCTGTTACCTATGGTGTCCCACAAGGCTCTATTTTGGGACCATTACTTTTCTTAATTTATATTAATGAACTTCCTAGAGTTTCTAAGCTACTTAAGTCGATTTTATTTGCTGACGATACCACTTTTTATCTCTCGGGAAATGATCTAGCCGAAATTGTAAATACTGTTAACACAGAAATAAGAAACGTATCCCATTGGCTAAGTTTAAATAGGCTATCACTTAATATTCAAAAAACATGTTTCTTAATTTTTAGAGCAAGGCAAAAGCCTATCAATTTAAAACCCAGTGTCAGTATTTATAACCAACCCATTAAACAAGTTGATACTACAAAATTGTTAGGCCTTAAAATTGATTCTCATTTAAGTTGGAATGACCACATTCAATTGTTGGCTACCAAAATAGCAAAAGGAGTTGGCATTTTATACAAACTTAAAGATAACCTTACATCATCTTGTCTTCGTCAACTTTATTAGTCTCTTATTCATTCACATCTCAATTATAGCATTTTAACTTGGATGAATACTTGTAAAACTAACAAAATCTGTCTTTTAAAGTTACAAAAGAAAGCTGTAAGGTCAATACTGCACCGACCTTTTAAGGAACATAGTTTGCCTTTGTTCAAGGTGACAAAAATTCTCCCCGTCAATGAGCCTATTTATT
This sequence comes from Lithobius niger, assembly GCA_023313725.1. Taxonomy (NCBI): domain Eukaryota; kingdom Metazoa; phylum Arthropoda; class Chilopoda; order Lithobiomorpha; family Lithobiidae; genus Lithobius; species Lithobius niger. Next base: position 126,923 of record JAHWFP010146584.1, read on the forward strand.
ACAGAGGTGGTACTCACATTTTTAAGAACAGGTCGTCTAATAATTTTTTTCAGATACAGTTTTTCCGTCCATGGCCATAACACTCGTAATGCTTCAAACTGACACACAAGTTTTAACCGGACCGAAATAAGTAACTTGTCATTAGCGGGTTAAACTTCAAGGATTTGGAATTCAATCCCAATAAATATTAGAACTGCCACTAGTGTGTCTCTTTTTCGTAAGAACTTTTTTACAGAAGTGTTGAAAAATTCTTCCCTTTTGTAATAACAGTTTTTCTTTCTTTCCTTCTTTTTTCGCCAGTTTAATTTCTTGGTTTATTTTTAGGATTTCCTGTGTTCTTATTTTATTTTTATTTGCTTTACTTAGTAGTATTTGAATTTTTGTCTTAAACTGTATGTTTTACTAGTTATTTTTATAGTGTTGTGCATTTACATTTGTGATTTTTAGTATCCTTTTATTGTTTCTCCGGGCACCAAAAGACTTCATGTCTTCTTTTTGTGTACATTCTTTATTTGAAAAGTTGAAAATAAAAGCCAATTTCATTTCATCATAAGTTAAAAATGGCATTGTGTAAAGTTGACAGTTTGTTATTGGTGTCCAATGAGTCAAGTTCTTTTTCCAGTCTAGAACATTCCAGTCTGGTTTGAAAATTCATTCTTATCTTAGCAGGAGTATACCTCTAGTTACATAAATATTTACGTAATTTTGCAACATGTGTAACAAAAATAATTTTTGATTAAACGAATGGAATCTACTAACATAATACGCAACGTCAGGATTCAGAAATATCTACATATATAATACGGAGTAGGCGGCCAAGTCACCGGCCACGCCATTCCGTCGTACAATCAAGTACCCCACCCTGTAGTGCCATCTGTTGACGGGATTCGCCTTCAAATTCGGTTTGGGACACTTTTCCAATGTCTTCGAACAGATGGTGCCACTTACCAAACCTGCCATGTCGCCTTCTATGGACTACAAGTTCGGGTTATAACACTTTTTCCAAAGTCTTCGAAGAGCTGGCGCCACTAACCAGACCTGCCGCACCATTTTTGGGTTCGTTTTTTGGTATTGTTGTGGCACCAAAGCGGCCAACAAAGTTTTAGTTGCGTGGACTGTGCCATTGTCGGCGTTTGAGCTAAAAAAAAAAAAACTACTAAACAAGACAACTTTAAACCAAACGACGATTGGTTCTAGAAATTGGCAGTCTGATACGATGGAAAGGCGCATTTATTTCCTAAATGTTCACTTCCAGAAAGGAGTTGAATTGTTTTCACTTCTTTTATTGAGCCTAAGGAGGTCTACATACCATCTGCTCACTTACTTAACTAGGACTTAACCTAACTTAACTTAACTGACTCTCTTAAACCAAAACCCAAAACATGACTCCCAACCTCCTAAACACCCATGTACAAATCCCATAACACCAGATTACATGGGACTACTTGAGATGGACGCTCAGGGAGCGAAAAAAGAAGAGAGAACCAGGGTGGGGGAACCAGTCAGACCGTGAACCGGCGTGTAGCCTTACAAAAGGGCAATAAGCTGACGCAACGAACCGATACCAGACACCGAATGCGGTGGAACACCGAGAATCGTGAGCAGGGGGTTCGGCCCCACACCAACCACAAACCGCCGCCGTTTTGCCCAAAGGGGACAGGCCAACAAAAAATGATCCACCGTCTCCTCACCACCACCGCATGCACACAACTTCGAGCGCACCCATCCAAGGTGGAACAGATGCGAGAGTAGCTGGACGTGCCCCGTGCGCAGCCTTGAGACCAGCCCCGCATCCTTGCGCGAGAGGCCATCCAAAAGCCTTGGGTAGACCGTAGAGGGATACAGACTGAACAGCCTGCGCCCAGTGGTACTGGATGACCAGACTTCTTCCGATTCTTTCCTGAAAACCCTTCCAGCAACTGGCCGCACGAGGGCCGAGAGCAAAGCACACCTGGGCACAGTTCTCCTCAGACCCCCGCCTTGCGAGACCATCAGCCAACTCATTCCCAAAGACGTTTGAGTGTCCCCTCACCCATCCAATAAAAACATTCTGGCCACCTTGGCACAGTACAAACAACTTCCACCCAATCTCATAAGCAATGGGGTGAGAGCACTGAAGGGACCTAAAACAACCCCGAAGGAAACCAATGCCAGCCTTGGAGTCGGTCAAAACGCAAAACTCCGACAACCGGAGGTCTGACCCGACATCCAAGGCCACAGAAATACCAACAAGCTCACCTACAAAGGCCGACGGAAGGGAGCGCAGGGAGTAACTGTACTCCAGGCGCATGCTAGGAATACACACCCCCACCCCGCCCCTATTGCCTACTTCAATAAAGGAGGCGTCACTAAACACCAATGCACAAGACCGTGCCAAGCTAACCGGGGTTGCCACATCCAGCAGGGCACATTCTGTCACCCCACACCAGAACCAGGGGGTGCGCGGCTGCACCAACACCGGCCGACGGCAATCAACCAACCCCGCATCCCGGAGGAGGGAAGCCCCAATACCAGGAGCCCCCAACAACTCTCGGGCATCCTAGGACAGAGCCAAATAGTCCAACAAATGATGGCCAGTGGGTCCGCACTTCTCCTAGCGATTGCACGGTGACAGATTCTAACCAGCAGCTCCTTTGCTCGGATGGCAACTGGGGTCTCACCGGTCTCAATGTGCAGGGCATGGACCGGTGTAGAGGGCAGACATCCCGAGACAGCCCGGAGACAATCATTTAAAGCCACCTGGATGCTCTCGATTGCCTTACGGGAGCTGACTAGGACCGGAACGTGGTAGTCAGCACAGGACCGTAAATACACCTTGTAAAAGGTGACTATGGTACTGCGCTTTGCGACCGACGCGTTTCCAGCCAAAGATTTCAGAATATTCAATCGAGCCAAAATATTCCCCTTGACAGCGGTCACTTCATGATACCACTGGAGCTGTGGATCCAGCCAGAACCCAAGATACCGAACTTTGGGTGCAGCCCTGACAAGAGTGCCGTTAACCGTAATCGACCCCTCCCAGGCCTGCCCCCACCGGAAGATCATGAGCTTCGTCTTTGCAATAGACAATTGCAACCCCCTGGCGGACAGGGCACTCGCACCAATACCAACAGCAGCCTCAAGAGTCGCAAGGACTGCTAGCAGATCCTGTCCAGCAAGCCAGACAGCCACGTCATCAGCATACGCCACAACGTTGACTGACTGCCCCATCTCCACCAGAACAGAGTTGATTGCAACCGCAAATAGGACCGGGCTCAAACAACTCCCCTGTGGCAGACCCCGCTCGGTGACCCGCACACCTGACCAAACTCCCCTGACCCTGGTCGCGAAGCTACGCTTCCCTAACAAGGCCAGGACAGCCGCCTTCAACTTCCTGCTGACGCCCAGACCATCCAGTGAATGCCCGACCAATGACACATCAACCATGTCGTAGGCCGCTTTAATATCAAGAAACACTGCAATCCTCAAAGCAGTCACTGAGCCATGCTTCGCGGATGCCGGACTCAAGGAACAGCATCGCGTCCTGGGCAGTCCGGTGCTTCCAGAAGCCAAATTGGGCGCCAAACAACTTCCCTGAACCCTCAATTTGCCAGACTAGCCTACTCACAAGCATCCTCTCATATACCTTGCGTGCGCATGAGAGGAGGGCTATGGGCCTGTAACTCGAGACCGCCGTGCGCACCTTGCACCTACCCAACACCGGAGTCAGCACTGAAAACAGCCAGGAGCATGGCACCGGGGCACCGTCGAACAGACTTTGATAAAAACCCAGCAGCTCTTCACGACCTCTTGCCCCCAAACTCTTTAGATCCCCATACGTGACCTTATCAACTCCCGCTGCTCTCTGTGGGCGACAGGAGTCTAGGGCCGCACAGAGCTCGAGCATGTCAAAAGGTAACTCTGGCCCACATGGTTCCTCCACGGTACTCACCGGCGAGGGGACGCCCCTCGGAGAATCATAAACCGCAGCAAAATTCGCACTGAAAGCCTCCGCCATATGGAGGCCCCGAAGGACTACACCAGCCTCGCCAAACACCCATGCAACCGTGGACCAGGCGTCCTAGGGCGGACCATGGCCCAAACCCGAGAGATCGGCAACCCCTGGGACACCTGCTCGCAAAGCCTGCTCCAGACAGCAACTTCTCCCTCCGGAGAAGAAACCTAGACTCCTGGGCAACGCCTATATACTCCAGCCACCTTTGATCACACCGATACCGCTGAAACCGCTGCCAAGCGCGATGCCTGTCCCTGATCGCCACTATGCAGGTGGGAGTCCACCAGATAGCATTTTTTCTACTCCTACATCCCCCACTAGAATGTCTCGTCCCCCTCTTCCCCCGAACCCACTTTTTAAACCAAGGTGCAAAATCACCGGAACTCACAGCTGAGCAGACCGACCGAGTTGGACAATCAAGGACGTGCCCACCTCCCCTCCACGACAATGCCACAGGAAAATGGTCACTTCTCCGAAGGTCAGTTGACACCTCAAACGAGAACTGCGTAGCTAGCCCACTAGTACAGAGAAACAGATCCAGGACCGATTCCTGGATCACACCACCGTATTTCCTGACAAAGGTTGGAGTGCCATTTTGCACGACTGCCAAATTAAGACTGTCCAAGGAACTAGCAATGACCCGGCCTCGGGTGTTACACCGTGCAGTACCCCACAGCCAGTGGTGAGCATTAAAATCCCCCCCCTGCACACAACCCCCAGGAAGCGACCCAACCCACCCTACCCACTCCCGCCGAGAGACATTCCCCGTGATGTGGACCACCCCCATCGTGACCCACCCGGTGCCCCACCACACTCTGAACACGCATGCGTCTATTCCTCTACATGGTGGGGGTAGGGGGGAGGGGTGCAACAAACGGAACCCAATCTCTAATGTACACCCTCACCCCCGATCCCCCTGAACCCCCTAATCCAACAAAGCCGTCCATAACGAGGGTGACCCCCACTGGTAGCCTGCTCTCCGTTAGCCCTAGAATTTCTACTTTAGAGCCTAAAACCTCTACATCTTCTCTCTTATTAGCTGCTCCCCTTACGTTCCATTTACAAAACGTGAAAAGTGAGAAAACAGGTTAGGGGGGAACACTACGGGGTAACAAGAACTTTCAACAACTCATTTTCCCCTCCTTCCAATGTACTGGAAGAAGAAACACAGCTGGACCCACCACTGCCGGACACACTAACCATCACACTGGACACTTCATCCTCAAACAGCTCACCGTCTGACATTGCAGTATCACACACACTTGCCCAGTTGGATACACAACTGGGCTCAACACTTCCACTATCGCTGACACCCAGGACACCAGATCCAGCTACCTCATCAATCACAATAGCATCAATAACATGTTCAGGGCTCCCCTTGACTGCTTCGCCTCCAGCCACACCGCTCGGGCTCAATTGCCCTGAAACCGCGCTTACCGACAACACAGGAACACTTTCTACAACACTATCCACAGCATCAATTACCACTTCCTCGACAACCACAGGCTGCTGCCTTTCAACAGATCCATCACCCAAAGCCAAAGGGGAAAACCGGCTCAAGCTGACCGCTGCAAGTTTCGGAAGGGGCGGCGAAGTTGCCATCCCTGACCGCGAAGTTGAGGCTTTCCGCCTGCGGGATCTACGTTGCACCGTCCATTCAGCCGACAATTTCGCAGGTGAGGCACGCGTCAACGGTCCGTTTGCCCCTGAACCGCCATCGTTGACAAGAGCTTCCTTGGGTGGTTTCTGGTGAATGCACGGCGCCTCACGTGGCATAGCCGCCCTACATTCCTGGCAGTAGACAGCAGCGCAAAAACGTCTCACGTGACCTCGTTGCCAACATTTTAAGCAACGAGGTGGTCTGTCCATGATTCCCAGCAAACCAGCAATACCCAACACATCCACGACGTCAGGAATATCGTCCAATACCACCGAGTCCCTCAACCGCAGCACACCACACCGAACACCTGTGCGGCAGTGCCTCAGACCCTCCATCGGATGTACTTCATGGGAAAGGCCCACCACCAATCCATAAGACGACAATGCCTTCACTACCTCCTCATCAGACACATCAAGCGGTAGCCAGTGCAGTCGAAATTTTACAGTGCGCTCGTGCAAGTCATAGACCTTAGCCTGGTACCCTCCAACTAACAGGCCACCAGTCCTCTTCATTGCCATTTTCGCCTCACGGTCTACAAATTGTATCTGGAAAGCATTGTTGGCACGGAGCCAGCCCATGCCCACAACTCGGCGCAAGTCCACAACCGGTGCCAGGGCATCCCGAAGATTTTGTAAAACAAATGTCCGGCCCGCCTGGTCAGCAACAACCACAAGGGTCCTGTCCATAGAAATGTTTGAGAGACCTCCTCTGTACAGTCGTTTTAGGCACTCCAAATCTCGTGTACTGTCCTGATCCAGGTCGTACATCACTGAGTCATTCACCACTTCTGGGACACCATCCGTCCTCTCTCCTGCAGCGACATCACCAGCACTCAACTTTTCATTACGTTTCGCCAGGGCCGCTACGTACGTGGCCTTGACCACCTCTGGTGCAGGATCAGTCTGCAATACACACCGTTCGACACTTTTCCCCGCTGCTCAACTCGTCGTGTCGGATTGCTCAAACCCACATTGTTCATCTCTACCACCACAATGTTACAGGCCACATCAATGGCGGCTGTAGTCAAACAGCTGCTCGGTGAGCTGTTGCGGAAGGGGGTAGTGGACGAGCGGCAACTCCGCTCGGGTTTTGTATCGGAAGAAACATATGCTGAGGTGTACCGTGAGGCCTGCAGGAAAGGAATTTCGGATGCCAATCTGCATAAGTATGGTGTTGTTGTTGGTGAAGTACCTGGTAGTAGCCCTAAAGTGACTAGCGGTTTGAACAATGGTGTTTTGAACAACGGTGTCTTGAACAATGGTGTCGATGGAAATTTGTCTAACAATGAAAGCTTCATTGTTAGAGCAGAGGATCCGATGGTAACTGAGGTTGTGGTACGACAGACTGATCATGAGTATGTGCGTCACAGTGTAAATACCGAGAAATTGGCTGTCGAGACCAGTGACAATGGGATGCTGGGAGTCCTCAGAGGCGGAGTTTACAATTGGACTAAAGTTGTGAATGATGTAGATTCTGAACTAGGTGTTGTGAATCGTACTGGAGCCTCTTCGTCCTCCTTTGCCGAAGTCGTTAAGAAGTCGGAGCAGTCTGCTGGATTCAGGAACAACGGGGGAAGTGAAGCCAGCTTGGAAACCAATGCTAATGAAGAGAGCCGTGACATCAGTGCGTTGCGGAGGCAATATCGTGGCAGTCTTTCGAATGTGGACATGGCCCTTTCTTTGGTTGTGATTGCCGACCCGAATGGCCGTCCTTATGTAGTACATCATTTAAGAGACATGTTAGCTTCTGTTGTTGACATGAGAAAGGTGGTGGCAATGGTTCCGTTGAGGTCAAGCAATATTTTTCAAGTTGTCTTTGCAGATGCTGAGACAAAACGTAAAGTAATGTCGCCTGGCACGCTGGAGTTGGACGGGTTTTCAACTAGAATTTATGATTTACACACGCGCATTGTTCGCATGAAGATACATTGGCTACCGTATGGCATCACTGACCACGACATTGGTGCAGCACTTGCAAAGTTTGGGACTCTCACTGAGTATAAGCATAAGCACTGAGTATATGATGTGGACGGTGTAAGGCATTGCTTTACCGGTGTTCGGAGTGTTGCACTAAAGCTTAACGAAAGTGTATCTGTGGAGGAGTTGCCTGACGAACTAAGTGTTAGAGGTGTTCGGCACTTTTAGCAGTTGCTGGCAGACCACCAAAATGTCTGAAATGCAAGCAAAGAGGTCACGTGAGACGTGTATGCGCTATTGTTTTTTGCAGGGTGTGCCATGAGTTTAAGCCCAAGTCATCACTGTGTGTGCACCTTGCTGAGCGGCCGCCTGCTGTGCAGCGTAGCCCTGTCACAACAGAAACCTGTGAACCGTGCGTGGTGCCCTGTGTGGCTGAAGTGCAGTGTGATGCTATGGTTGTTGATGTCGCTACTAGCACTCCCCTTTCTCAAGGCAGTAGTGCTGTGTTGCCAGTTTTTGCAGACCCTTCCGTGCCTACTGTGTCTACTCCATCCTTTGTTCCAGATCCTAGCCTAAACCTTTTGTCGGATGGTGCTCCCTGTGAGAATCTCGGTGTGGCGCCATCTGTAGCACCATCAGCAGCACTTTCCTCATCTGTGTCTCCCGGCCTGGAGGATGGGGAAGGTTTTGTGCGTCCTGTGCGGGTGTCATCAAGGAAGTCGGGTATTGCACTCTCCCCACCGTCCTCAAAGTTTCAGGCAGTTGAGGAAAACAGGTTTTTTCCTTTATCTGATCCTTCCCACACCGATGGAGGTCCAAGTGTTGATGTGAATCTTGGTGTTGATGGCGGTTTTTGGCTCCGATTGTGAAGAAGCAGTGAGTGAGCCTGAAGGTTTTGTGTTCCAAGGTGATACGGTGTCAACTAAGGAGCCTGGGTGTGATGCTAGTGGCGTTCAAGATGTTGTATGCAGTAGTGCGGTTGGGCAGGAAGAAAAGTATTCGTTGTTTGTGCTTGGAATGTGAGAGGGGTTTCGAACAAGCTGGATGAAGTGGATAGCTTGTGTGTCTTCACAGATGTTCTTGGCCTTTTATAAACAAAACTGGCGCCAGGTACATTGGTTTCAGTTGAAGGCTTCAGCTGTGTATCATATGATGCTCTTTCTAGTGTTCGGGTGTTGGTTAAATGGCACGTACCTTTTCAATTATTCCCAATTGTAACATGCCCAGGACTAGAGGCATGTGTAGTCCGTGTGTGGAGTGGCTCTCAATGGGTTACTGTTGCGTTTGTGCATATTGTGGGACGACTGGTTAAGGATGATTGGCTGAATTGGGTAAATCTTCTTCCTCGCCCTTTAATTTTAGGGGGGGGGGATTTCAACGCCCACCACAGATTTTGGGGGAGTCGACGTAACGACTCTAGAGGTCGGCTTATTGTCTCATCATTGGATTTGCTTGGTCTTGAAGTCCTGCATGATGGCTCGCCAACCTTCTTTCGTAGGTGTGGTGACATTATGCAGGAGTCTGTGTTAGATCTCTTTTTGTGCTCAACGACCATCTCGCACTTGTTTTCTTTTGGAATTTCAGATGATCTGAGAGGGAGTGATCATCTCCCGATTGGTCTCTCTCGGATTGTTGGTTGTTCCTCTCCTAGGAGTGGTGTGTGTGACGAACAGCGTCCTCTGGTTTCTAGGGACGATTTTGCCCCGTGGGTGGCTAGGTGGATCGACAGTAGGAGTGCTACCATGGGCGCGCATGTCAAGCTTGGTGCTAGGTGAAAGCGACCTGTCTGGTGGACTGTCAATTGTACGGTTGCTGTGCGCGACAGACGGCGTGCGTGGCAGAGGTATTACAGAGTTCCGTCTGATGAGAGGTGGTTAGTGTTCTTTGGTATTGCAGCAGAGTCGCGATTTATTCTTCGCAATGCGAAGTCCCAATATGGTCGTAGGCTTTGTGAAGGAATTCCCGTGGGTAGTTCGGTGGCAAGTGTTTGGAGACTTGTGAGACCGTCGGACTCCAGACCTTTGATCTCTTGGGTTATTGGGGATACTGGAGTAGTACTTCGGGGCATAAAAATGGCGGAAGCTTTTAATGAAAAGTTCTCGCTTGTTTATGCTTCGCCCAAAGGGCCTAGTCCACCATGGAGTGAGGAGGCTTGGTCTCAATCCTCCCCTCTTGATTGTCCGCTTACTCGCTTGGAGTTGTCAGCGGCGCTTGCCTCCTGCCGTTCTGATAATGCAGTTGGGATAGATCATATCTCGTACAGGCAGTTGAAGTCCCTTAATGAGTCAGCTCAAGACGAATTTTTATTGTACTTACAAGAGAGGTTTGATGGCATGCCCCTACCAGAAACCTGGCTTTTCTCAATTCTTACTCCTGTCCTTGGCCGAGGGAAACTGCGATCGTCAGTGGTGAGTTACCGCCCAATTGGTCTCTTGTCGTGCGCACGGAAGGTATATGAGAGAATATTGGTTAGGCGGTTAGAATGGTTCCTGGAGAGTTCTGGCTGTCTGTTTGCGGCCCAGTTTGGGTTCAGGAAGCACAGGGATGCACAGGACGCGATTCTGTTTTTGGAGTCAGGGGTTCGTGAGGCCTGGGCTAAAAATCAGTATGCAGTGGCTGTGTTTCTTGATATTAAAGCTGCATACGACACAGTTGATATTGCGTGGGTCTGTCACTCGTTGCGAGTTATGGGTGTTAGTGAGAATTTGGTTAAGGCCCTTTTTGGCCTTTTGGGTCAGAGGCAGTATGCAACTCGGGTAGGAGGCTTCTGGTCAGGGGTCAAAGTTACGGACCGGGGTTTCCCACAGGGGAGCTGTCTCAGCCCTATTTTATTTGCTGTGGCAATCAATGCTGTTCTGGCAGAGCTCAGTCTGCACTGCAATGTGGTGGCGTACGCAGATGACATTGCAGTGTGGGTTGCTGGAGAGGATTTACCCCCTCCTTCTTGTTGCTCTGCAGGAGCATGTTGGAATGGGTGAGCGGCTGTTGGCCGAGCGCGGCCTTAGGCTGTCCTTGCCGAAGACCGAGCTCATGGTCTTTACCAGGGGTCCTTTGGATCCTGCATCCATGTTGTCATCCGTTCTGCCAATGTTGTCAGGTACTGGGTGTGCGTCTAAATCCACAGCTGACCTGGTCGGAAGAAGTGTCGGCTATTAGAGACTCTGTAACCCCAAGGCTACGTGTTCTTAAGAGCATAACGTCTAATAAGCTCCTTGCGAAGCGGTCGGTGCTAACCACCATTTTTAGGACGTTTGTGCGTCCCTGTGTTGATTTTCATCTGCCGTTCATTGCAGGTAACCGTGCTGCTTTACACAGTGTACAGGTAGCGTTGAACGAATGCCACAGGGTTGTGACTGGTTGTCTACCATCGACCTCGATTCCAGCTCTTTTGATAGAGGCTGGTGAGATACCAGTTTGGATACGGGCGAAGCGGCTCTTGGCTGCCATTTGTTTGAGGGCTATTGCTAGGGGTTTCCCGGACCCCATTGCTGTTGTCATCGTAGATTACACCTCGCTCGGTGCTTGGACTCGGAAGTCGCTGGGGTCACTGGGTCTAGGTGCGTCCCTAGTGTCTAACCAGCTACTGGGTATGTTTAAGGCCCCATGTTATGTATTGCCTGTTGGCCCTTGGGTTTGGTGTAGCCATCTTGCTGAACTGTTGCTAGGTGGGGACAATGCTCCCTGGTCACAGGATGGTGTCAAGGTTTATTGTGATGCATCTTTTGATCAGTCACGGTGGGAGGGAGGTGTCGGTATTTCCATCCCCGAATTGCGCTTACAGTATAGCTATTTCCTTCCATACCTTCCGTCTGTTCTCATTGGAGAACTCGTTGCAATCTCAATTGCAATAGATATTGGCATGGATCTACAGCTAAGAAGTTTCCATGTGGTGTCAGACTCGGCATCAGGGATTCTGTTCCTTAAGAGAGCTTTTTGTTCTCTTGTCTTGGACCATCCATTGGTTGTGGAGATTGGGAGGAAACTCTTTGCTGCTACACAAGCTGGTTCTTTTGTCTCAGTTCAGTGGGTCCGTGGCCACAGCAATGTCTTCGGCAACGAAGTAGCAGACGGTCTTGCTAGGCGTGGGAGGATTGAGAAGCGTGCTGTTGTGGCGTTTCACTTGGCGCCGAGAGATCTTCAGCCAGTTTTGTCATATCTTGCTACCGAAGAGTGGCAGATAGAGTGGGCAGCCGCCCGGACTGGTAGGCAGCTTTTTGCCATTCACCCTACGGTCTCCTCACCGGTGTTTTTGGCGAGACTACCCTGGAGAGATGCCTGCCTTTTGTCACGTCTGCGGACGGGTCACACGTTACTGCGTGATCATGCCCAGCGTCTGGGATGGTGCGCTTCTCCTATGTGTGGCTGTGGGTTGGACGTGGAAACAGTACAGCACTTTTTGTTTTACTGTCGGCTTTGGGCGTCGTTTCGTTGCCTCCCCCTACTTGATGTTAACCGAGATGTCAGTCGGGCGTTGGGTGTTCCCCCACATGTCGCAGACGTACACGTTTTGCGTAATGTTCTATCCTTCTGTCGTGCAACACGCAGATTTGTGTGTTGATGTGTATCCTTGTTTATCTATGCAGGTATTTTAGTTTTTGGTGCACCGGATGTTAGAGTTAAGTTAGCCGTAAGTAGAGTGAGTCCATGACGTTGGGGTCTGTAGTGCTCAAGTAATAAAGTAATAATAATAATAATAACAATGTTTGATTCCACATTGATCATCTGCTCAGTGACAAAACCCCGCTGTCTTTTGTTACCTCCATTGTTATAATTCATGGTTACCAAGCCTTCCTCCTCTTCCCTTTATCTTCCACCTACTACACCATACAACTGCAAGTCCAATTCATCCAGACCAACGTCAACAGCTAATTTCAAGATTTCATCAGACTTTGCATCACTCACAATTCCTGCATCTATATCACGTTGAACCAGAACTCCCTTTAACTTGAGGTCTAACAGAAAGCGCTTTACCAACTGCGCCATCTTGCCTTTTTTTTTTTTTTTTTTTTTAGGTGGGTGGCAACAATCGTTGCTTGCAATAATGTCGCCATGCACGGCACCGAGGTGAATTGTTTCAAAGGATTAACTTAAAACATAGGATTACTTGCTTACTGAATATTGGATTTCTCAGGGATTTTTTTAGCCTTCAGTCAAACATACGCATGCGACTTTTCCGGGGCTGCACCAAAGGGGAAATGTCATGGGGCGGCGATTTCGGGGGGTGCGGGAGAGGGTGCCAGGGCAAGCGTGTGTGGCGGGCAATGCACGCTACCGAAGTGAATTGTTTCAAAAGATTAACTTAAACATGGGATTGCTTGCTTACTGAATGCTGAATTTTTCAGTGATAAGGCTTTTTTTTAGCCTTCAGTCAAACACACGCCAGCGACTTTTCCGGGGCTGTGCTAAAGGGAGAATGTCACGGGGCGACGTTTTCGGGGAGGTGGAGGCGGGCAAGCATGTAGGGGGGGGGGCACATATGCAAATCCGGGAGGATGTAGGAGTGTGGGGATTAGGGGTTAAAGTAATTGTGGAGGGGAGGCCATATGTGGGAGCTATTCATATGTTCGGTCTTCGGTTTGATAAATTTAGAACCAAAGACCAAACGCCTGAGGTGCCAGAGGCAGGCGAAGAGATATTCAGAACCCACACTATGGGTGTGCAGGAACGGAATGCAACGGGGTGCTGCAGGGAAAGGGGGAGCAGGGATGTGCGGGTGGTGGGTAGGGAGGTGGGATGTATAGGATATCGCTCGCTTTCCGAGTGGTGGGATGTAACAATGTCGAGGGCGCGCAGCGCCCTAGCCATTGTTAGATTCCAGCATCAGGAAAGCGGGCGATATCCTTCTTCTCACCCGTTTTGAAGCTATAAGCCCGACGTACAGTCCCGTCCACAAGTAAATGAACAGTGCATTGTTGATCCAAATGCGTGCTGTAACAATGCAAAAGTCAAGCTAGTAGAGATGCGTCCATTGTTGAAAGTTTCCTTTATTCGAGAACGATGTATGGAGCTCTAAGACCGTCAAAATGACGCTTAAGAAAAGAATTACTATAACTGACTAAAGAAGTGATTTACAGCTAACAAATTGCTTTTGGAAATTCTTTAAAATTTATGTTTCAGGGGTATTATCTCTTCTTGCAGTATTAATGTTTATTTTTTTTTATTAACTTACTGTAATTAAAAGAGCATATTTTTCTCACTAATTTCGTGTACGGCATTCCTCCGTAAGAGCTATTGCAGCATTCACATAGGTTTGTGTGACTAGCAACACCGTCACAGACAGTTGGGGAGTGAGGAGGGTGAGAAAAAAATTAATGCATTTGCAACATTTTCTTACGTTTAAGGTAAGGTTGCAAAACTGAGTCGCACAGGGATGCCAATGTGGAAACAAATATCTTTAAATAATAATAGAGAGCAATTTCATGGATCTGAAATCTAGTGCCGAGTGCGAAAAAATGAGTCCTATTTTTGAAATTTTCGAAAAAAACGTATGAAAAATCCACACTTTCCTCCAGTGTAGTGTAGTCATGAAAGCGCATACCTGTATAGGAAACCTTCTTCTTTTAGTGGAGCATTACGATTACACCAAAGGCAAGTTAGGAATTCTTTTAATTAAAAAAAAAAAAAATTTGACTACTTTTTCGAACCAAGAATTGGATTCTGGATCTAGAAAATGTAGTCCCAATTTTTTTTAAGGACTTATAAAATATTTTAGATTACATATTTTATCGGTCATTCTGTATTGTGTGAGAATTAATTCGTAGGTTAGCAAAAGAAATATAGTTTCAAGGCATCAGGGAAGGTGCTGCCGGGGGGGGGGGGG
>JAHWFP010146584.1:141412-166629 GCA_023313725.1 Lithobius niger
GGGGGGGGGGGGGGGGGGGGGGGCGCCCCCCCCCCCCCCCCCCCCGGAATCAAGCTAGGGAACGAAATTTCTGACATATATAAATTCGTCCAATTTCTTAACAGTAAACCGTAACAGGTTTAAAAAAGTCATTCATTCGTGTAATAAATTCCTTATTTCATAGAGTTGCAAACCTACTTACGTTGCCTTCTGGACTTAACTGTCACACAGCCTGAGTGGCAGTGTAAATGGTTCGCATTTAGACTTATTTACCACCTCTCGAGCCGATTCGGCCTCTCTTCCTGGTTACTCTACACAAAGGTTAACGAAACGAAATTAGGTGATCACAATGTTGGCTCCATCGTGTTTCTTCGTTTGTAAACCACATAGAGGTAAGAATGGGATAAACCACTGAATATTGTTGGCGCAGCCATTACCAGTATAATAATCAGGCTCACACGAATCTTGCAGTATAACCAAGGCGAGCTAGATAGAACGTTTTCAGGTGTTTCTCCCACGCTCCAATTGAGAACCAATTCATTTAAGCCATACTGTCAGCGCAAGTGAAACTAGGCTGCGCTGTTGCCGACACGCTCGCTCCGTGTATGTAATCTAGTTAGCTATGCAAGTACCAGCCTGCACAAATAGGTGAACGGAATTGGAAAACTATATGGGAGTAAAAATTACCTGCTAAACTGGATAGAGGTGAAAAACAGTTCAGTAAATTCGATAGGAACAAAATCGTACTATATAACTTCGAGGAGGGTGAAATAACACTGGGAAAATAGGAAGGGCGGAAAACTGCTTGATTTTGACTGTGGAGGAAAACCACCGGTAAATTAGATGGGGCGCAAAGTCGCTTGATAAATTCGCTGGGGCGAAATACCACCCGCTAAATTGCATGGAGGAGAAAGTCGCTGGGAAACGAGGAAAAGCGAAAAATGTGCTGTGTTCCCTCCCAGAAAAACTTCCAAGCTCCAGTCCTCCAAGGCATTTCTTTGCAGAATAGTTGAACTTTACAGTGACGACGGAAGTTTGTATCTCTTCCAGTTAGTCAACAACTTGTTACTGCCTTGCTACTAAAAGTTTAATTTTTCGTAGTGTAAAAGGTGTGACATTTTCTATACTCTGTTCAACATGTTACCTTCTTTAAAATTTGCATGTTCCTTTGCCAAAGCAGTTAGCACTAGCATTCCCTAAATGGCGTGGTTCACTTGTCGTAGGCAATGTCGTAAAAGCCATGGAGTGAAGCGATTTCAGTGATATGTGGTGCGGACAGTCTGCTTGGATTTCTCCAGCTTAATTGTCCCTCTCGTCAACTCATCGTCATCTTCATCAGGCGGTGATGAAGGGCTCATAGGTGACGGAGGACGGCCTGTACCCTGTTTCAAAAGAGGCAGACAGCCGATAGCATCAAAGCAAATCATGTAAAATCATTTTGTGTTGGCTAGTATCTATCTGTTTGTTTGTCTCTGTCCGCGATAACTACTGAATTTACGAGATTCATTATAAGTTTTCCTTACGCATTCTCTGCCCTATTTGTGGATTTAAAATAGCAAGAATTTTGTTGTTATTAGTAGTGGTAGTTTGAGGTAGTTTGTTTCTCAGAATGTTTCTGATTTTTTTTTTGGGGGGGGGGGAGAATTTTGTTCCTGCTATGACTCTGATACTGTTAATAATGTTTTTGATATTGTTTGCATTGTTACCTTTTCATTTGCTGATTTTTAGTGGTGTATCAGTTGCAAGTGTAATGTCTAACCATATGTTCCTGCCTTGCTTTCAAACTGTCTCACTGTTTATAAACGTTAATGCACGGTAGTGACGTCACGCCAACATATTCCAATGCTAAAAGTGTAGCCGTTATATACGGTTAATCTGAAAAGCCACACACGTCACCGTGGGTTAATTTTGATAACCCACACTTTTTTGATAATCTAACACTTTTTCCGCTATCTACACAACCACTGCTCTACCATGTGACATACTTTGCAAAACTACCGTACACAACACAAATTCAACCAGCACACCCAATTGCAACCAACATAAATAAGCACATTTGAAACCTGCGACATTTATCTAGACACACGCTAGTGTGTCACGCCAAGTTAGGCAACAAACACCACAACAAACATCACATCAATTCAATTGTCGAGGTTGTGAACCATTGTAGCACGACGCCATTGCGTCAGTGTGTTATATCTTGAAGCAAAGTTGGGCACATTTCAGGTACTTGGGGAAAAATAATAATGCGGTACAAAAGCTTAAATTGTGTTGAAATCGAGAGCAATGACCCACCTGACAAAAATTAACTCGTGTTTGAATGCCAGCTACGCTGCTTTCAATGCAAGATCTGCCTCTCAATAACGTTGAAAATGTGTTACTATCTAGCTAGCTACCTAGTCCGCTCATCCCCATGTTAAATCCCATAGGGTGATTATTCATTGATTCCGAGATAACGGGAAGGCTTCCAGCTATGAAATTGGACGAATGGGTGCACTACAATACGAACTGCGTACCTTTTATGGTTTGGAGCCTGGGGGCGTAACAGGGATGGCGTGGGAGGGCGCGTAAGTACAAAAATATTGTTATAACCATTGTTAGTATTGTCGGCATCGTTTCTCATTGGACGGCCAAAGTTCCGAAAATGAGAACGTGTATACTGACGTACAGTCGCGGCCAAAAGGTTTTGCAGCCTCAAGAGCTCCAACAATAGGCCGCATGGGGCGTGAGTGTGCGCTGGCTGATTGGTGGCTCGAGCCTGCATTGTTGCCCGGCAAGCATTTTTCAAGTAAACTACGGTAGTCTAGAATGATTTGGAAAAGAATGTCGTAACAGAAATAGGATTCCAAAATATAGCTTGTTTATACAGTAGTTTCAAATTAATACGATTAGTAATGTAAGCTTAAGGCTTCGCAATTCTTTTGGAAATACTAGATAACAAAAATTAAAACTGAATCTTTTAGGTCGACCTTAAATTTTTCAGAAGTATTTTTTGGCTTTTCCGAACGCTATTCTGAAAGTTTTATCTTAATTTTATTCTTCAGGAGGTTCTGTTTGAAGGTGAGTCTACATAAAATGTAAAATACTCACGGAATAAAAAAGTTTGCAATCTACTTAGGTTGAATGTGGTAAAAAGGGTTTCTTAAAGTAGAAAGGTATTAAATGTCAGTATAGTGTGTAGCTTTAAAATAATTCGTGATGGATAAACACTCATCATATTAACGTTAGCACAAATGCCTTCCGTTACAAAATTTGCCGAAAAACAATAGATGAAATATTTTCTTTTTAAATATAAACAAATTTTTGTATGGTAAGTGTTGGCCATAGTGTAATAGTTTACTTATGGAGGAATTGTTAAATCCTATGAATTAATATCACTTCACTTAAAGCAGTGTTCCTAGTCAGGCTTCACTGCACTTCGCTCGGTTAGCACATATCTTTTATAGCCACATTCCGTTAGACTTACGTAAAATTTGAAAAAAAAAAACATTTTTTTTGTTTGAAATAATGACCGGACTACAGAGAGGGCTAGTTGTTTTAATTTTGAGCAACTAGTTTTAATATACAGGGTGAACCACAAAAAACTGACGAGCCAAGAATTTCTAAGTCTAACTTTCTAGTTAGCACCCCCCAGAATCACGAGAGGACAGAAATCTTCCCGTTTCATTAAATTTGCCTTCTGTTCTATTCTGGTTCTGAAGGATGCTGACTAGAAAAGTTGGACTTAGAAAATGTTGGGTCGTCAGTTTTTTGTGAACCACCTGTATTATAATAATTTAAAAAATGAAATAAAGCAGTTTACATCATTTACCAAGGTTAGTTTTGTCTAAACATAACAAATCTTACGTAAAGAAATAGGATACGTCAACATGTTAAAAAAAATCAGTTTGAATTCATGAGAGCTCACCGTTATTTATAACGTTGAACAAAATTGTATGCAATGCAATTTAAACTCTACACAGATGTAGTCGACTATTGAAGATGTTTTGTAACTCGTTGCTCAAATAGACTCTATGCCAATATGCTGCGAAGTAAGAGAGTTATGTTATAACAACCCTATCTTGCCGTAAATTGACCTATTGTGCAGACTACTATCCTTGAATGCCTACTTCTGAACATTAAACAAGCGCATTTCAAAGACAGAGAGTGGAGGGCGCCTAGGGAGAACTCTCTGCCCAGGGCCGTGGCATGGGGGGGGGGGGGGGGAGCAAACTCAAAAGGGGGCGTAAAAAGTTCGAAGTTCATTTTATTTGTTGGTATTGTTTATTCTTTTAGTTTTAGTTTAAAGTTGGACTGTAGTCTTTCGTCAAGTTGGGGGGCAAAATTGCGTAAGGGTAAAATTGTGATTGGGGCGTAAAATAGCGGTGGAGCGTAATTACGGTGGGGGCTTAAAATGTCAGTTCGCGCTCCCCAACTCCTCCCCACCCCCGACCTCCACAAAAATTTCCTAGCCACAGCCCAGTTTCTGCCAGTGCCCGTGATACCAACTGTGTTAAGAAATATAGTCCGCATCCAATTTTTTGCTTCAGTGCTTTAACGTATTACCTTGGCTCTTCCGCCAGTGAAAAGTTCTCACTGTGCAAGTTTGGGCAAATACGACCACAATCCGGCCGTCCATTGTCCTCGTCTTATCGTCGCGTGTCAAGCTAATTTTACTACCGGGAGGGGGGGGGGGTGAGGAGGGAATAAGGGAAAAGTAGCTTGCGTTCCAGGGGCACGCGAATTGTCACAGAGGGCATCCGGCCCAGTTGCAGAAAATAATATGGATTGATTGGTGCCTGTCAACCTTTAACAAGCTCATTTCAAATTTAATGTTAATTATTCAGTGTTTTATGAAAATGTGAACCAAACCCGTGGCCAAGGGCGTGTGCACATTGGAGGACTTGGGGAACGCGGCCCCTTTTAACTCGAGATGTCCCTTTTTAAAACCCCTGATGCTCTTTTTGCTGCCCTTCCCCCCCCCCCCCCCCCCCCGAGTTCTACAATTTTCTGGCAAAGATTCTCTAAGAAAACTTAATCGAACATTTTGTTCCTTTTTTTTCAAGTATGCCCCAACTTTTTTTCAAATCTGCTTACACCTTTGCCCGTTGTGTAAACACTATTAACTAGGTGTTAACTATTCTCTCCAATCGTCCTTTTAACTGCAAATCACTGCAGTAAGTAACGGCATTGCCGCCTGCCGCCGGTTAAAATTTATAGGTTTTGTTTGCGTTGTTTCTTTTGTAGCTAACTCTGTTCGATTCTGAGATACACGCACAAATTATCTTTTTTGTTGGAAGTTAATAAACCTCACATTCTTCCGTAGAAATTGGCAACAATGACTGCAACTTGATGCCATCGTCCAACGTGATTACGGTTCGTGCAGGGTATTGTTGGAGCGATGCAATGTGCAAAACCTTTTGGCCGCGACTGTACGTGCCTAGGCACACACTAGTGTATCACGATAAATCTAAACAACGTTGCAAAGAAATTGTATTCACGTCCATTCACGAAAAATAAACCAAGTGTAAAAACAAAGCAAAATAAACAAAGCCAAAAACTGGTAAAGAGGCCACCAAGTTGAGAGTGGTTCGGCCCTTCAAAGGAGTGATATCACACACCAAAACTAACTAAATACAACAAATTACAACAAAATTAAAACCAAACCAAAAGCCAATAAAGAGATGACTAAGTTGAGAATGGTTCGGCCTATAGGCAAAAGGTAGTTGCAAATTGTTGAAAACCAATTTCTTGTTGACGTGGCACTTTATTACTCATCTGCACGGTAGTGGAGTTGAGTCAATACACAATTGAAAAAAAAGGAGTGATATCATATCAAAAACCAAAACTGGTAAAAGGGACCGCCAAGTTTCGAATGGTTCGGCCCTTCAAAGGAGTGATATCAACACACCGAAACATTTGCCAACTTAATCATTAGGGTGGGTTGAAAAAACCTAAATTGCTCTGATCGAAATATCCTAGTGCGGAAAAGTTGTGACTGACCACCACTAAGAATTGTGTGAAATCTTTTCCGAATCAGTTAATATCTTTGGCTCTGACCAGAGGAATAAAGTTTTGAAAATTCACTAAAAACATGAAATTTTCGAGTATCTATGAAAATACCCGAATTGCACTGATCGAAATGCCTTAGTGTGGAAAAGTTGTAGTTGACCACCACTAAGAATTTTGTGAAATCTCGTCCGAATCGGTTAATATCTTTGGCTCTGACCAGCGCCTCAAAATCTTGAAATTTTACCGAAAAACGTGAAATTTCCAAGTCTCATCGAAAATACCAGTATTGTTCGCCAATGGTTGGATCGAAAATAAAAATGCCCTAGAGTGTAAAAGGTTTTAATAATCATAAACAACAAATATGTAAAGTTTTCAGCCAATCAGTAAATTTATTTGGCTCTGACCAAAGCCCGAAATTTGGTAATTTCACACAAAAAAAAGCAAATCTTGTGTGATTATTTATTTGCGTATTGCTTAATAATTGTTTATGCACTAGAACTCTCTTACACCAATGTCATAACATTTAGACGTCGAAGTTGGAATTTTTTATCAAAGTTTGGAATGATTTTTCTTGACAGTAGGGTGGATCGTGTGTATCCATCCCTGTTGTCGTGCCCACATACATGAGCGGATGGCATGGTCACTAGTTTCACTGACCGTTCAACAGCTTGGGTTTGGCATGGAAATAGGGAGAAATCCCAGTAGTTGGATTTTTCGTGCATATTCATCAGTTCATCTCAGCTCACCAGGCTCAGAATTGGCGGTGGTGTAACCTCACACTGAAACCAGTTGATTAACTCTATATAGTTCTTGGCTTCAAAGTTAAGCTGTTGTACAACAAAGCAGCGAACATTGCTATCAGATACACTTTCAGTCTACCTTGCCTTGATTATTTTCCGAACCACAAGCTGCCTAACGTTGGCGTCATCATCTGTAAGCATGGCCAGGAGCATATTTTCTGGGCAAGCAAAGAACGCATTTCTGGCAATGACTGGATTAATAACTTCTAGAAGGTTGGCTGGCAAGAATCTGGATCTCATTACGAGTTCACATAAGTGCTTAGCACCATCGTTGATGGCGTATTTAGTTTTGATAGCAAACCATAAAGGAGTGTAAACCTTCATGACGTAATCTGCTGGAAACCTGGGAAAGGATTTGCAGTTGTTATGTATAGCCTCAATATTCTGCTTGCAGTTGTCAACCGACGTCAATGTGACAGCGACCTCGGATTACGTTTGCTGAGGTCAGTTGAGCAGGGGCCTGATTGAATTGCATTTGATATATCCAACAAATACCTCTGGTCTGTGCTCAAGTGTGACTCTGTTATAGAAGGTAGATCCGCGACCACAGATTTATATTTGACTACAGGCAACTCTTCTCATCTCGTAAGTTGTTTACCTATGGAACCGGCATATGATTTGGGACCACTTGTTGGGCCATCTATGTGCTGGAATAGGTGTCTGAGCGGCAGCTCATTTAAATGGAGGAGGCAAATAACCTATTGCAATGGCCTGCCAATTTTTAGCTCCAGACGGCGAATTATACCAGATTTATGCCCGGTATTCACTGCTGTACCATCGCAACCAATTACTTGAAGTTTGCTGAAGTCATTAACCTTCGAGACCACGTACTCGTAAATGCTGTCGGATATATCAAGCGCTGTGCTAGAAATTGGAGTCACATGTCCAATATACTGTGATGGTGGCTCCTTCACTAGAGAGATGTATCATTAATGGTTTTCCGATAAAATTTGGCCCCATCTTTTATTTGGGTTATTTTCTTGTCCTTACTTATTTGGGTTATTTTCTTGTCCATCAAAATATAAACCTCTCAAGGCGGTATCAAGCAGAGTATTTTTTTTGAAGATGATTATAGCATTTTTACAGCACGTAAACACTGCTGAGAAACTGTTGGAATAGGCGCTCTGTGAAACAAGCTTTTTATTTTTTCAGCTACAGAGTGTGTAATACTAGAAAAACTTGGTTCTTGTTGCCAGTCTCCAGCATACGTTTACGTCTTTCACTGAAACAAGACTTTAATACATCTTCTCTTCATTTGTCAGAACTGACTTTCACAAAGATCTTTGGGGTTCCAAAAATGGGACAAACAAAAGTTTGTTTTAGAGGAGGCTTCGAACTTGAGAACTTTGGCTTTTTCATTCAATCGTCACTCAGTGATACTTACTGATGTAGCAGGCTGTCAAAGGCTAACTGAGAGAAAACTGGGGAATGTAAAGGCTGGCTGAGAGATGAATGGGGAGTCGGAAGGCTGGCTGAGAGGGAACGTTAGAAAGGAATCGGCAGTGATGCGAATGGGAAGGAATGGAATAAAAAAACGTAGTTATTATTTCAAAATATTTCAAGTTTTTTTTGTGTTAAATTACGAAACTTCGGGCCTTTGGTCACAGCCGAATAAATTAACTGATTGGCAGGAAACTTCACATATTTGTTGTTAATGATTATTAAAACCTTTTCCGCACTAGGGCATTTTGATTTTGATCCAATCATTGACGAATAATTTGCATATTTTCTACATTATGCAATCATACAGATTTTGCTTTTTTTTTACATAAAATTACAAAACTTCTGGCCTTATGTCAGAGCCAAATAAATTTACTGATTTGCTGAAAACTTTACATATTTGTTGTTTATGGTTATTAAAACCTTTTCCACTCTAGGGCATTTTTATTTTCGATTCATCCATTGGCAAACAATGCTGGTATTTTTGATGGAACTTGGAAATTTCACGTTTTTCTGTAAAATTTTAAGATTTTGAGGCGCTGGTCAGAGCCAAAGATATTAACCGATTCGGACGAGATTTCACACATTTCTTAGTGGTGGTCAACTACTACTTTTCCGCACTAGGGCATTTCGATCAGTGCAATTCGGGTATTTTCAATAGAAACTTGAAAATTTCATGTTTTTAGTGAATTTTCAAAAACTTTAAGCCTCTGGCCAGAGCCAAAGATATTAACTGATTCGGAAAAGATTTCACACAATTCTTAGTGGTTGTCAGTCACAACTTTTCTGCACTAGGGCATTTCGATCAGGACAATTAAGGTTTTTTCAACCCACCCTATTAATCATACCGAATAATACTTTGGACGTTAAATGAAAACTTGAACATTGCCACCTAAAGTAGCAATGTTCTAGTTTTCATTTAACCTTCGAATTATTAAGCGGTGTGATTAACTTGTTTTGGTGTGTTGATATCACTCCTTTGAAGGGCCGAACCATTCGAAACTTGGCGGTCCCTTTTACCAGTTTTCGTTTTTGATATGATCGTACTAACACGAAAAAAAAAACCTCGATGCTAGGACCCCACCCATAGAGGAATGGCCCAATCCGCCAACCTTTTGCTCCGACAGTACTAAAACTAGGCTACCGACACTTGTAAACACACCTAAATACACCTAAAAACATACGATACTCAACGGAACAGCACATTTCTAACCTGGCGACATTTTCTGCACTATCACGAAAAAAAAAACCTCGCGTACGATGCTAGCCACCTCCCCACCCCCATCCATGAAGGAATAGTCCAAGCCGGACTCGGCAACCTTTCGTTCCGACGGTACGAAAACTAGCCTACTGACACTTTCTAAACACACCTAAAAACCTACGAGACTCAAGCGAATAGCACATTTTATACGCTATATCTTATTTAAACTAATAAAATAGAAAAAAATACGGTTTTACCTTAGACACAAACGTCGGTGACTGGGACTGGATATAGGGACGTCCTCACGTATGTGAGACTTTCGCAGACAGGCAGTTTAAACCGGAAGTTTGAGTTCAGGAATTAACGTCATGATTCACAAATAAAATTTTCAAATAATTTTTTTTAAATCTCAACTAACTAGATATGTTGGCTCGACGTCACACTTTAGCATTAAAACACATATCTGTGAAGTAGACCCGGTTATCCCGAAATAATTGATCGTCTACTCGAAACAGAACAGTCCAAAGATGCGCTCGTTCGATTTCGCCACCCCTCGATCTTTGGACTGTTCCGTTTCTCGCAGATGATCAATTATTTCGGGATAACCCGGTCTACTTCACAGATATCTATTACTTATACCACGGCTGTGACGTCACGCTAACTAAACGCCATGCTAAATTTCCGTTGGTTAAATCCCGTTAACCAACACTGGAAGTGTGCGTCATCGCAAAAAGTGTGGGTTATCAAGTTACCTCACACTTTTGCCAATAACCCACACTTTTGACACTTCCGGATCATGCGACCGGGAACACACACCAACGACCAAATACATCGTGAAAAAAAAGTAACGAAATAAAAACGCACAAAACTTAATTACTTAAAAGGAATGAAATCCCATCCCTGCAAACTCTTATACGTCTGGCCAATATCTAAGCCATTCACGCTGCGTTAACTCCCCCCTCCCCCTCCCTCCACAAACGTATTTCCATGTCTCGCGGCCAAATCATCGATGTCATGGTTTAAAAATCGATAACCAATAGTTCTTAATAAATAACATATTTATATCAAGGTTGGGACGTCAAGCTAACTCGTATTTAATTAAAACGTGTTTGTGTTTTGTGAAATTATTTCTCGAAAAGACTGAAGGTCATTCCATTTTAGTTTACTGAGGGTGGAGTGGTTGGTAGACCGACGAGTCGTTTGCGTCCGTTTGTGGGGGAGTGGGGAGAAAGGATACGCAGCGTCGTTTCGCTGTATTTCACGCTAGCCAGGTCGCTTGTGTTTTCGAAGCTTTTCGGAGTGATAGAACTTCGATAAAAGGCTGCAGGGATAGAATGACATTCTGGGAAGGTATGTAATTCATTTTGAACGTTTGTAATTTGAGAATTGTTTAAAATCTAGGTAATAGGGTAGCGGTATGAATGAAGGTCATTGCGTTTAGTTTGTGGGGGGAGGGGGAGGGGGGAGTTAACGCAGCGTGAATGGCTTAGAGCCTTAGATATTGATCAGACGTATAAGAGTTTGCAGGGATGAGATTTTATTCCTTTATTCCACAAGTAATTAAGAATTGTGCGTTTTTATTGCGTTACGTTTTTTTTTTTCACGATGTATTTGGCTTCGCCCCCTCGACGTATTTGCATGTCTCGCGGCCAAATCTTCGCAGCCGTGGTTTAAAAATCGATAACCAATAGTTTTTAACCATTAACTATTACATATTTCTGTTTCTTCCTCTCACCATGTCCTTGCATATTTTTATGTTGTAATCCGGCACATACAAGTGCTTACAGAACTTCGGGCCGATTGCTGAATAAACAATAAATAAATAAATTGCTACTTTTATTATTACTGTTAAAAAAAGTAAAGCAAGAAATTTTAATTTTTATGCAGTGTTCATCTTTGGGCTCATTTTTTGAGTAAGTATAGCATTATAAACGGGACAGAAAGCCAACTGGGCTCGGTAGTGTTAAATTAATACGGATGCAAACCTATTTACGTTGCCTTTTGGACTTAAATGTTCGAATGAATGAATGGGGAATCGAACCCACGACCTTTTAAACCAAAGGCCGGAGTCCTACCACTCAGCCATACTGACATGGCTAATGACAGATTACGTAACGTTCAAAAATAAATTTAACAAAAAAAATTAACAAAAATTACAAAAAAGAAAATACGTGTAGCCTATGTAATAATGTGTTGCCTGGTGAACAGTAAAGATATAAAGAATAATAAGGACTTCAGCCTTTTACTGATTTGTATTGTAATTATATTTGTATAATTTATTAGCTGTAGTAATTGTGTTGCCACTTCTGTATTTGAAAGTTCTTCTATTAATCAACGTCTAGTTAGTTTGTAGGTCAATAGCACTGGTTCTCTTGTGTCTAACAAATCGTTCGAAATAATCTCGTCTTTGAATATGTAACAATCGTTTATCCATACTAACTTAACAGCGGCGCAACAATACAACAAAAAGCACGCTCATTTCGCACGATGCAGCATTTCTCTACAGCACAGTCATTGTTTAAACAACAATACAATGTTCATTTACTTTTGGACGGGACTGTACATTGTTGAGCGCAAGCGATCGCGAGTGGAATACATTGTTGAGTTTAGCCAGAAGAAAGTTTGTGTAGAATATTCGTCAAGACACAATGCTACACGCAACGAAAATAAGCAACGTTTAATTTTGAAAACGGTTCCAATGTTGTAATTTACATGAATTCTTGAACGATTTTTTTTTTACGTTTGAGGTGATGTTGTTTTCAAAAATTGTTCCATTTAATTGATTATATTCGGTTGTTTTATTCCTTTTTGTCATTTCATGGAAACCAACGTTTGTAAAGCAGCGGTTGCAATGTTGTGAGTAACGTGAATTGTTGAACATTGTTTTGTTTTTTTTAATCTGTTCTTTTTTTTAAATTTATTTCAGTAAATTTATTACATGTGTTTGTTTTCTTCCACTTTCCATGTAACACAAACGGCGGCTGGGATCCACGTGGAGTGCTGGGGACCAGGATCTCAGCACTCCTCGCCCTCGTTCATTGTTGCGATCCCGTCGTGCTGTATTGTTGTAAGAGGACAGAAGCCCTCTCCAGACAGAAGACAATTTCGTGCGAAACAATGCGTTACTACGTGCCCAAAGGTCTAAATTTTTGCAATCGTTTGGTTGCCTTGCGTTTAATAACTAATATTGAAGTCTTCGCCGTGCAGATGCGAGCAGCCAGTCTGGTTAGGGCTTCAGAGCTTCAAAACGGATGAGAAGTGCAGCATGCGCACGGGCACAACTAGTCCACATAATAATCCTGGAGGCCGGCTAAAAGGAAGACTAAAAGGAAAACCGGAAGGACAACTATCACTTTAATTGCTTCTCATTGTTTTCGTGCTCGTGTATGTCTTTGCTACGGTGCCTAATAGTAATTCCTGGTGCACGTGCTTAGGATTGAAAACTATCGTCCAAACCGTTGATTGTTGATGGGTTTTCTGGGCCCACGTGCAAGACAAGTGTTCACCCGTACAAGTGTTGTGCTACTCTAATCAGGTGTTGCTGTTGGAGAGTTGTAGTAGTGTGTCGCTGGAACTTTCCCTAAATGGGAAAGAGAACGCAGCCTTGTCATGAGTAGCAAAGTGTGCAGTTGGAGCACCTTGGAGTTGCTGTGGAGTTGTGCGGAATGGTGTTTACGCTGTGAGTTTGTTGGCTTGTGATGTTTATTAAGTTGGTCGAGTTCTTGATGTAATTGAGTGTATTTTTAGGTTAGGAGGGGCGTACGGCTGTGTGCCAAGGCCTCTAATAAAATCTGACAAAAGAATCCATGCTTCACCTAAATGCGTATAGTTTTAAATCAAACCAAGCTATACGTTGTTAAATTCGAGGCCTGTTGCCCTCAAAATTGGCAGCTGGAAACGGTGCAATGGCTTATTTAATTCGCAGATGAAGGCTTTCAGTGCTGAGCTGAATTGCTTCAAAGTAGACAACAACAATCACTGCTGAGCACGAGGCTGATCATTGCTATCTTGCAAACTAGTCGTTTACAATCAAAGCTCTGTGAGTAAAAACAAAACAATAATGAGCCATTGTTAGGCCGCCATAGGCCGACGATTTACTTCTTTCCTTTCCCAGAAAAGGAAAATGCCAAAGCAGCCGTGCTAAAGGATTCAACTTTTGTTCTACAAAAACTTATTTATTGACTTCCTACAGAAAAATTGTTTCATGCAAAGATGATGGTTCAGCGCTCACATTATTTAAACGGTGCATCCTTTGATTAGCCGCTGGATGCGCAGATTCAGTGACTGACGCCAACAAAAATCACCGTTTGTCAGCCAGTGTGCGCAAAAATTGGATTGAAGAAATTTTAATTCGTGAAAGCGTTTCTTAGCCAGTGTGTGCGAAAATGGGAGTGGGAGTGGGGAGTGGGGAGTTGGGAGTGCGAGTGGGGAGTGGGGAGTGGGAGTGAGGGGGTTGGGAGTAGGCAGTGGGAAGTGGGAGTGAGGGGTTTGGGAGTGGGGAGCAGCGAGTGGGAGTGAAGGGGTTGGGAGTGCGGAGTGGGAGTGCGGCCGGGAGGGGGGGGGGATGAGTCTGTAAACTTAATTCACGATCAGCCCACATGGTGTATCATTTGGTATGTTTTATGTTTTTTAAATTTTTTAAAGTTTTAGGCTGACCATGCCTGAATGGTTTGTATTTTTTTCAGACTTGGTGACTCGGCAGATGCTGCCATGAATTTTTTTTAATATTTTAGTGTTTATTTTAACCTGAAGACGGGAGGTTGTCCTCTCGAAACGTAGTGTAGTTATTTTTGTGCACGATACTGGCTGTTAATTTATCTTATCTGCAAAAAGTGCTGAAACTTCTCAATACCACGAGCTTCCTGTAGTACTAATATAATAAGCAACATCAGGAATCATTCATCACGACAAACAGAAGTAGCAGCAGCAGCCCAACAATTAAAAGTAACGTTTTTTTCATTGCTACAATTTACAGTAACGTTTTTTCCCCGTTCTTCGTGTGCATGCTGTGTCATTGCTACGGTGCTTAATTCTTGGTGCATGTGCTATACATTTCCAACTTTCGTCTAAACAGTTGATTGTTGATGGGTAAAATGAAATATTCGGGTTTTATCTAAACTTATATAGTTTTAAACCAAACTAAGCTACGTGTTTAACTTCGAGACCTGTTGGCCACGAAATTGGCAGCTATTAACGATAGAATGGCTTATTTATTTCGCAGAGCTGAGAGGAATTGTTTCAAAGTAAGCAGCAACAATCGTTGCGTGCGTGACCATTGTTACTCGGTAAATGAAGAAAAATTAGAATTGCAACAATTATTACCCCAATGTGCCCTCTTTTGTTGTTAAAGATAACACACATGAATTGTTTCAAAGTTGGCGGAAACAATCACAGAGATTAACATGCAACAGGTGCTTACATACTGAATGATGACTTACTCAGTGTTACGATTTTTTAAAAAGAATTCAGTAAAACAAGGTACGCGTCTCTTTTGGGGCTACACCAAAATGTCGACAAAATGTCCTGGTAATCTTTAGTTACACGAATTAATTTCTGGCACTTTTTTTTTAAAGATTATATGGGTCAGTCGTTGGATTCGAGCCAGCATTCGCTTTGCTTGGGCGAGGATGCTGACCGCTCGGCTAATGCTGCTCGCTTTGCACGGAATCCCGGGGCTCCGCACAAAGTCCTTTGACGTTCAGTCAACTGTTACCGTCTTGCAACACCAAGAACAAACATGGGAGAGCTTTGGTAATGTAGGTGAGAAAAGAAGGGGTAGCGGGGGAGAAGAGAAGAGGAGGAAAGGGGAGATGTTGGAGAGG
Source organism: Lithobius niger (assembly GCA_023313725.1). Lineage (NCBI taxonomy): Eukaryota > Metazoa > Arthropoda > Chilopoda > Lithobiomorpha > Lithobiidae > Lithobius > Lithobius niger. The sequence goes on from JAHWFP010146584.1 coordinate 156,646, forward strand.
AGAAGAGAGAAGGGGAGGGGAAGGGAGGACGAGAAGGGGAGATCACACTATTTGCTTACTGAATGTGTGCATTACGCAGAAGGGGGAATCTGGAGGTGTCAGGAAGGAGCAGATTTTTTTTGGGGGGGCTAATAAATTTATAACTAAACACCAGAGTACTGGGGAGAAAGGTGGGGAGGGAACGTGGGGATGCAGGTTGGGGGAAAGAAATTGAAACAACCATGCAGAATACGCCAGGGGGCGTGCAGTGGAGTGTGGGGTGGCAGGGAGGATGAAAAGGGGAGATTACATTATTTGCCTACTGAATGTGAACATCTAACAGAAGGGGAATTAGGGTGGGGATCCGGGAAGGGCGGGGTGTTTGGAGGGTTAATAACTTTATAACTAATGACCAAACACCAAGGGTACTAGGGGAAAGGTGGGGTAGGTATACATACCTTACACTGCAAGAGGGCGGTCGGGGGCCCAGGAGGGGACATGGGCGCGCAGGTTGGGGGTGGAAATTGAAAGTGCCGAAAAGTGCAAGAGGGCATGCAGTGGGGTGCTGGGGGGAGGGGACAGGCTGTTCGGAGGAAACCAAATGGCGGGCAGGTATACAGACCCTACACTGTCCCCAGGGCATGCAGTGGGGTGCGTGGGGCATTCGGGGGGACCCAGGACATGGCTGGGGACTGTATGGTTGGGGATGTTGGAAAATTGAAAGCACCAGTTAATTTACTAAGACGGCAAAGCACCGGGCTAGGCTAAGTCCAGGAAATACAATCACCATGCAGCATGCATAGGTCCAGCTAGTTATTGTTATAATAGTTGAGGTGTACTTAATATTATATAAGATTTGATCAAATCTTATATAATATTAAGTACACCTCAACTGTTATAACAATAATTCCATATTTCGCTTAATTCAAATTATTTTTGTTTTACATATTGCAAAATTACATGTAATTTCAAATATTTGTAGTCCGATACTAGATTTTTTTTTAAACTTTGAGTGGTCATGAAATGCAAGAAATTATTATAGTATTATTATTGTCATTACTCTTACATATATGTTTATTTTTTTTGCAGCAGCAGGTAAAAGCATTTTGAGCATGAAGGCCTTGCAGCGATGTTTTCCTTTGCCCAGCTTCATAGTGTTCTTCGGTCTGAGCATTTTGTCACAATGTTCTTGTAAGTATGCCTTTACTATCGATAAGATGTCTGTAGTCTTACCTCTAAAAAGGGAACAAAAAGAACATCCAATAAAGTGTATTCCATGCTTTTTATGGCCAACTCACTATGGTTATAGGGTAGAGGTTCGGCTTTTTGAGAGTTTAATTCCCCACTCAGGCAGCTCGACATTCCTATAAGACAACAGAAATAGACTTGGTGCGGTACTAAAATAATGCTAACAGAAGCCATATTTAAAATTTGTTTGTAGCATATGTAAAAAATTGAGTTATTCTATATGTCATTGGGCGAAAATAAATGGTCGTATACATGAAAAGGCATAATTTTAAAGTATACCAATTAAACCTTCTTTATAAATTTGTTTTATTTTAATATATATTAATTATACTGACTTATTACTTTGGTGCGTTATTATTCGTTATAGATAAAAGTTTTTTTTTTAACTTAGGGATACGAAACTGAAAGAATAATATTTTCGTTATCTCATGAAAAGTACCATAAGATAAAGGAGAATACTTTTATTAATGCACTAATTTTTGTGACACAAACAAATTTCATTTGAGGAGGCCTACCGCAATTGTTGCTCAAAAATTATGAAGAAAACATCTAATTAATTCGAATGCCTAGGCATGGCCTTTTAATTCTCTAAGCATCATGGTTTAAAGGCTGTTGGGGCCCTTAATTTTTTCATTGTGCGCCCCACAAATTGGCGCAAGTACGGAGCAGAATCATGTTCGAGATTATTTTTAGAAAGCATCATACTTCGTAGTATGGTATTAAGGTATAAAGATCTGCTGCGTAGCGTTACCAGGAATATTTTCCCTCCTTTGGTTTTAAAAGAATTTGAGAATTGTTATTTTTTAGGTTGTGTTTGTCCCAGTCATACACACAAAAAACCATTGGGCACAGTTTTATTTAATACTCATTTATCAATTTTAATAAACTAGGTTGAATAGTCTCGCTGTAATCTAGTTCCAAAAATCTCCCAATTCACTGAAATACTAATAATTCGGACGCCTACTTTATTCAATGCTAATTTTCTATTTTTTACATGTACATTACACCAACATTTTTCAAACTAGAACTAAACCATTCGTTTTCAATTTTTGCCTTAACATGCTACAGTTAAAATTTTTCACTTGTCAGATGGAGGGGTTCCATCCAACAACCGAGTACCAAATTCAAATGTTAATAAAATATTTATTTTTCAATTTCACAATTCGTGAAGAAAATGATGTAGGGTATCGGTTACGTTTCGTATATAAACAGCTTTATCATACTACGACGATTCAAGTTTTCAAATTTTGAGATTGCCATGGCATTTTCAGTCGCCATGTTGAAAGGAATTCCTTCAAGCATTCTTTTGAAAAAAATGATTGTGCGGCATTGATGGGAATCTTTTTGTGTTTCTGACAGCCTGCCTTTCTGTTGTGATTAAAGTGCAGTGACTAAATATTATTTTGTTACGTTGCGTAAAGAAATTCTTAATTAAAAGGAAGCAAATACATTTAAAATTTTCCTTTCTCTGATGCAGAATAGGAGCATAAGTTATGAACGTTGTGCACAAGCCCACATGAAAACCAGCCAGTCAGCTAAAGGCATATAATTTGCAGTTAAATATTATGTAGATAGAATTCAAGTTTTAATGTTTGATTCCTGCTATAGTTTGTGGGTGCAATTTTAGGTATGTTCCCGGTATTATCGCAGCAATCGTATCCAGCGTAAAATGTTGCTGTCATTCTGTACACATAGGCTATTCTGCAGTTATTATTACACTTTTTGCACTATTATGTACACTATTATAGCATATCTGATTCGTGCGGAAGATACTAACATACCTTATGCTGCTGAGTGATATATTTGGTATTATGTGTATAAGAATGAAACTTTCGGTCATTGTAAAACTCTATAAACTAAAACCACAAATTAAGAGCACATAATCAGTGCTTCTTGTCACAGTGTAAGGAGAGGATGTCACCTTTCCTTTCATTTCCCTCTTTCATGGTGACACTGTGACATGGAGCAGTGTGTGTTTTTAATTTGTGGTCATACTTCGAAAACTAAAGCAAACTGTAATTTAGTTTCGAAATATCAGGTACGGCTGTGTTTTCGTGTAAACAGTAGGGCTCTTTGTTTGAATTTTAACCAATTAATTGATAGTAATTCCGTAATTGAAATTATAAAATTCTGCGGTAATGTAATGGTGGAAATGATTTTTACTAGTTTACTGCATGATAATAATTGTAAAATACTTGCCAAGAAATTTGTAAAATGTGATGTAAGTATGCAAAATTCCGCCTATGATGGCTTCTGAAGTGATACAACTGTTGTAAAAGCCTGATTGTTTGTTCGTTAATAAAATGAACTACTCTTTAAGTTGGTCCCAACTAATAGTTGATGTGCAAAAACAAAATCTGCAACCATAGCTAAAATAATATGCAATATTTTTTTGTTATTGAACTGCTTTTCATCAACATTTATGCAGTTATAGATTTCATAACCAACTTAGATTCATGCCATCAATACGGGTTCATTATGCAAGCTTACATATGTATGTGTCTTTTAGTTGTAAAGAGGATATCTAATTCAACAGTATCTTATTCATCAATGAGTATTTCTCTAATAAAGATATAAACACTTCTATACTTCCCCCATATTCACAATCTATTTTTCTTTTAGGCAAGGTCATACAAGGTAGTTCATTGAAGAATCTTATGAATAAAGTGGCATCACAAAATGGTGTATCAGAGACGCTGGAAAATTTAGGAAGCTTTGCAACTATAAGTAAAATCGATTTCCACCAACCTCCGGGAATTGTAGCCGAGGAAGTGGCTGATGCCGTTGTTCCGTTAGTGGCTGCTGGACTAATGTTCGTGCCCGGAGCTGGACCAATCATTAGTGGTTTGGTAACAGGAGTTTTTGGAATATTTAAGGGAATATTTGGAGGAACACAAGGACCAAGTCCAATGGAAAAAATGATAACTTCGCTACAAGAAGACATATTAAATGTGAAACGTGCCCTTCAGAATATGCCTGCAGAAATTTTTAAGCAGACAAGAAAGGAAATGAATGATAAATTAAAGACCATTATTCAGAAATCAATAAATGCTGAACTCCAGCGTAATGACTATGTATGCAGAAAATATTCCTTGACCAGTCAAGCCTTTATTCATGAATTAAAATCCAATAAGACAATCGACGAATCAACCAGAATCGAAATGATTGCGCTCATTCAAGATTGTGACAATTTCCTACGAGATACCGTTGGAGCCTTTGATAATCCTATGTACGCTGATGTTCTTTGGTTTGCCTCAATCATAACAACTCTTACAAGGGTGTCTTTTCTAACTGAAATCATAAATTATGCTGGTCCTTTGAAAATGGAGACTTCAATGGTACAATTGTTCAAGAATGAACTGAAATCGGATTTAAAACAACATTTCAATTTATATGTGTCAGCTCTGAAGGACAGACTTGATAGTGTTTGGGGTCCAGAAATAATGGATGACTTTGCAGTCTTTCATTTAACTAAAATTGAAATCGAAGGGTGTAAAATGCAAAAAGAGCTTTTATTCTTAGATAGGGAAATGTACTCATACGGTGTACCTTACCAAGTTGTTATATCAGATGATAATGCAGAGATAAATGTAAATGATTACAATGTAACTGAAATGAGTGGACCACATCATATTCAGGTGTTATTTAATGAGTATCAAACAGGGCAATATGGATTTTTGGATTTTTTTAATTGTATAATGGGATCGCCACTGAAAAGTAGAATGAAAATGTACTCTCTGTCAATTCCAATTACCTATGTTATGAAGAGAACTTACGAGATAAGAGTGTTATACTTTCACACGAAAAGTGTATTCAATACAGACTACAAATTAACAGAGAAGCATATTGAAGGGCACGAAAAGTATTACAGTTTTCTACAGAAAGAGCCCAACTCTGGAAGGGAAATAGTTGTTATTGAAGAAGGAAAAACGCTCAAGTTAAATATGGTTCCCAAGACCAGTAATAAAACAGATGAAAAACAGTTCCAAATACCGGCAAGTATGTTTTTGATGAAACCTTGCGATATATTTAGCAAGGAAAAATGCTTGCAGAAGAAAATGTATTCAGGCTCATTTGTTGTTGACACAGCCATGGCTGTAGAAGTGACATCTGAGGCAGAGACGAAAGGAAAAATTGTTATCGAATGCAAGGATTGCCACCATGTAACGATTTTTGGGATAGAATTGATTGTTCTTGGCTAAATCCATACAAATTTTCATATGGCGATGGTTCAGGCAGAATAAGTTGTGCACCCTAACCACTCACCTTCTTCCTTTAATTAGGTGATATTAAATATCAGTGGCTATGTCACGTGATGTATGTTACACAATAGAAAAGACGAAAGCACTTTGCATTCAAAGATACGCTAAACTGTTGACATCACTGTTATTTTCCTTCATATTGATTAAGGCTTCGTGCTTTTATTTTTGGCATTGATAGGATATCACTGGGGTCTACGTACGGATAGTGGCGACTCGTAATGATATCCTATGGCATCATATTTGGAATGCTCTTAGCGAGCTTACCGTAAACCAAAATACGGTGCAGGGATTTCGTCGCCACCTCAACATGGAAAATCTACATCCATTCTTGAAGCGTTCTTGGCCCGAGGGTACTTCATTTTTACCCATTACTCCTTACTTAAGACATGGTGTTAGTGGCTCATCACCCTTCCATGACCCTCCCACCCTCCCACGGCGAAGATTATTATTATTATTATTATAAGGAGTCTTCACTATCTTCGTGTGGACCCAGTGCTCGTTTTCTTATATCAGGGTCACAAATAATAAAATCAAGTAGCCTCAATTAATGCTCAGGAAATTAACATCGTTCTCAGAAGTTCATGTACCTCAGTTTATGAAGCTGTCAGCTGAAAATAGCACGAGTCTGCCAACTTTTTATTACTATTTTTAAATAATCTTTTGCTCCAAATTTTGAAAATAAAGCAGAAATATTATCGAGAAACGTGTGACGATTTACTAGACCTATTTTTGTCTTTGTAGCACGTTTTATGTTGAATATGTTGAAAAGCGAAATCCAAAAAGCACAATATCAAGATAACCCGACGTTTCGAGCTGACCCCAGATCATTATCATGGGAATAAAAACACAACTCACTTAAAATTGCATAACAGACAAGCGAATACAGGCAAAACACCTATATCAAAACAACAATTCAAACAATTTTTAAAACGGAGAAATAAAATACCTTAAAAATTATTTTAAAAGAGAGTGACCTCTTTGTGCTGAAAGCACAAGAAGAAGAGGCGACTATTGAGTGCAGTTTTGTATTTCTATGAAAATGAGCTGGATTCAGCTCGAAACGTCGAATTGTGTTGACAGTGTGGACTTTGGGCTTCTCTTTTCAACATACTTCGTTCCACTGCTTACATTTTCCTAATTTGTAACAAGTTGACATTTTTTCCCCTGTCAACTTAAGATATCTCGGCAAAGTCCTATGTTAATCTAATCATGTGGCCTCAACAAATTAGAAAATATGCTGCACTGCATGTATTTGCCGATGACGTAGTAAATGGCTGGCAAAACCCACATACGAAAATAAAGCATAAATTGTAATTACACATATGTGTGTGGGCGCATGGGTTTTATTGAATATTGTAGTGTAATAATTTTATTTCCTGTTTACTTACGAATAAAATTGTTATTGTGGGATACTTGAGCTTGTGATCCCGCAGTCAAACCTAGTTTGCTCCACTCATAAGCAGTGTAAAATATTTATACTTGATAGAAAGACTTGACTGAAAACTTATTGAAAAAAAAGTACTGACCTTAGAATTAGAAATCTGGTTAATGTATATAAGATTATGGTTGGCTGATTTTGATCTGGCATCCAGTTTTAAAATGAGGCAATGATTTTGAAGAGTGCTAACTATATTGATTGATATCCAACCAAGTTGGACGCGACGCATGCGAGCCAGAAAGGCAGACTTTCTTGTAAAGCAGTGATGGTTGAAGACTGGGGAAAGGCTTGGTAGGATCCATTCCTAAAGATTAATCTCATTGTCCAGACTCTTGAAGATGCCCGCATGATCTTTACGTATAGTTGCCTGTGGCGCATTTTGACGAAACTACCCTAAAGCTGGCTTTGACTGCTACAGATTTCAGACGTAATAATTCGTCGCGGGTCAGTGCTGGGTTGGGGCCATCCCTGGCCAGCCCTCACACCCAAATGAACTCGGCTCTGGATGCGCTTTGATTTCACACGTTACAAATGCTTGTGAGACGACGCAAGCCCGTGTCTGTATGGCTGAGCGGCAGGACTTCGGCCTTTAATCTTAAAGGTCGTGGGTTCAATTCCCGTTCAAGCAGTCTAACATTAATTCCAAAAGGAAACCTAAATGGGTTTGCATGTGTATTTATTTAGCCTACATAACTTAGGCTTATTGGTGAATTTATTTTATGGTGGATCACATGCTACAGTTGAAACGTGACTGTAGACGCATCCTACAGTAGGACCAAATGAAGCTCATTTACCAGTGAATGATGACATCGTGAGGATTATTCGCACAAATCGCAGTGAATAAAACCGGGAAAAAGACAGAGCCGCATTTAACGAGAAAATTCAAAAAACGAATAAGAATAAAAATAGAATTAAAGACAAATCCGCTTTATATGTAGCTGTTTTTTATGAAAAAATTCTCATTAAGTTGAAAATGGTGCACAAGCTCTACTCATCATACTAACCAACATACTGAAGCTCCCCAACATTCCAAGTTGAGCTTTGGCCACCATCTTGAAAATATGGCCAAAGGTTACAGCCAGTTGAGGTTTTTCGTCCTATGCCAAGTCTCCCGTTAACTTTATGGCAATAATGTAAAGGAATTAATTTGTACAGCATACAATTTCCGATATAAATGATATTTTTTGAAAATTTTCAAAACCTATAGTTTTACTAGAAATTAATGGTTTAGTTCTTGACATTTCTGGTCGTGTGTTAACTTTTGTCCATATTTATTTAGCTTTTGTCTCTCATGAGGGTTCTAATTGTGCACAGCTACGTAATAATCGGGTTTATGCCAATATGCCGGAACAGAATACTAACAAGCGGCTGTAGCGACTGTCTAGTGGCACAGGTCTTCTGTACAGTTCCTCCACTTCCAATGTTGAGACGTACACCTCTTTCACGCACCAACAGCTATCTCTATCATACTAATCTAAAAGCAGTAACCATTAAAGTTGTTAACCGTGGTCCTCTCTGTCTGGTACCGTTGCGAAGTTGAAAAAGCGACGGACGACGGACGGACGGACAAAGTCGTTGCAATAGTGTTCTGAGCCAGTACGGCTGTACAGAAGACTAAAACGATACATAAAGCTACAAGTGCTGCAAATTGCATGCATTTATCTTAAAAAGTTTGTAAATTATCGCAGTTTCTCTATGTGTTGCATATAGTCCCCGAAGCCGTACATTTTCATGTTCAGCGGCTTATACCAAAAATTCGGCTAATTTTACGCTATAGCCGAAAATGAATTCGGCCTATTTTGACTGACATTATTTTCGGCTAAATTACAGCTTATATATGGCTAAGATGTTTTTCCGTTATTTGTAAGGGAGTATTCACAAATTGCATAACTCCTGGATGGAGGAGGGAGGGTTGAAGCACATCTGTTATAATGGGGGAGGGGAGGGGGGGATATGACGAAGTATTACGTCACACACCAATTTCTTTGAAATTATTTTTCGGTACATTACTTTTCTAACTTCTGTTTACAGCTTGAAATATATTTTTTTTCTAAATCAATGGTCATTATGCCCATTGGGATCTAGTACAGCTAAACGACTTCATCCAAAAATATGTATCCAGTTGGTGTTGGCACGGTAAGAGAATGTTACGTATTTTTAATATTGTAGTAGCTAAACGGCGGAAAGGGAGAGCAACACGCCTGGCGGAAAGAGCCTGTAACTGAAATGTTCGCACGTTTCTTTATTTTCTTTCTCAGCAGCGCTGCAAGCAACGTAACGTCGTAACGACAGATTTTGGCGAAGCAAAGCAATACGACGATATACGGTTTTGTGCTTTAAGGAAGCCAAGTATAAAAAATAACACGCATATAGAAATAAATGTACAAATAACTAGATAAACCTGCAGTAGTGATACTTCTTGGCATAAGCCGCATTATTTTTCGGCGGCTAGGCCAGGCTACAGCCGTAACTTTTACGGCGGATTTTCAGCTTACTAAAAAAAATCTGCGTGGCGGCTAAAGGCAGCAGCTTCGGTGGCTAGTTGCATATACAGTGAATCCTCTTTATAAAAATAGTCCAAGGGTGTTTGAAATTAGTTACATAAGATTTATCATTATAAACAATCATTTTGCATGCATTGTTGCACTAAGAGCCTATAAAATCGTATTGTTGTAACGAGTTTATTGTTGTAAAAGGTTTCGTACCTGGTTTCCGTTCACCTCTGTAGTAATGGGGTAATGTAGTACCAATGTTTTGAAATGATAATTTTTGAACCATAGTGTCTGGGGCCGACTGCCATGCTGTCTGTCCTTCACCAAATTATATTCCCGACAGTACATCAATCAATGGGGATGACAGATGACTTATTTCTACTTCCATGTCTCTGTACACTTATTTGGTTAGTCATTGGAGTAATCTACCGTCTGCTTTTCCGTTTCTTCCTTTAAAGTGGTAAGTCCAGGGTTTGACACTATAAAAATTGTGCATAAACAATTCCTTCACGAGAACACTGCATAAGAAGGGTGGGGCGGGGGAGTGAAGTGAAGTGCCCCCCCC
>JAHWFP010146585.1:0-14191 GCA_023313725.1 Lithobius niger
TAGATTTGCTTATCCTTTTCGAATAATTGCCACATTGTGGTACACAGCATCGCATTTGTTTGTTTAATTTTAGCGAAAACCGAAACCGAATGAACGGGAAGTGGAAGTGGAGGTTCTCGCGTAGCCTCGCTACCGGTCGTGGTGCATGCGCTCTGGCTAAGTTGCCGTTTACTGCTTCCCTAAGTTTCGCTGTAGTTCCCGATTCCTACCGTCAACAACTGGATTTAAAATGGAATAAAAATGGGGCTGCTCTTCGAATCAAAAGAAACAGCTTTTAGAAAATTGATATTTGGACATACTAAACCTACGTTTGCCATTTTTTGTGTGTCTAATGTCTGTACGATGACCTAGGGGCTTATTTCGTAAGTATAAACCACTGGAATTCCCCTTTAATGCCATGGTCCGTAGCCTAGAGCAGCGTAGAAGTCAGTTGGATTGTGTGGGTGGTACAGGCGGCATTTGTGCCGGGGAAGTTGAATGTGACAGCGGATGGTCTTGTCTGAAATTTCTGGGACAGATTTGACCTTGCAGCGTACTGCAGCGTTCCAGAAGATTTGTAGGTGGTTTGGGACGCCAGACGTGGATGTGTTCGCATGATTTCGGTCGTGGGGACGCTGCCCAGGGGCATAGTTTGTGGATACGTTCAGTGTGAACTGGGGCTCGTTCTTTCCGTACCTTTTTCCCCCGTGTCCTTTAATTGGACGTTACGTAGACAAGCTCATCGTGGATTGAGTAAAATAGGCAGTACTGGTGACACCGGACTGGCAGTGTGCAGCCTGGTTCGTCCAGCTGTTGGCTTGCACTCCCTTGCGGAGCGCAGGGGCCCTCCTCTGGGACCCGTACTTGGACGCCGAGGTGGCGGATGAGTGGGGTCCCTGGGTGGTCTGGGGTGTAGGTACAGGATGATTGCCAAGTGGGACCAAGGTCACCACAGCCGTCTTCGGAGTGATTCTGAGGTGTGCACTGCTTCCTATTCTATCCCAATCTTGTAACACAGTGAGGAGAATTCTACGAAAGAGAAATGAAGATTCTCCCAGAGAACAACTTGAGTCGAATCCGACGAAACTGTGTTAGAAAACAGGGCCCGCCCGCCTCCCTGCATGGAATTGTACGTTCAGAGCAAGAAAAGAGTGAGTGGACGCGAACAGGGTAGGGGCAGGTTGGATAGAGGTGGAAGTGACGCAATATTTTGCATAAATGACTACGTTAATGAGGTAAAAACGTGCCATAGGCATAGGGAAGGATCCCAATCTTGTAACACAGTTTCGTCGGATTAGACTCAGAGAATTTAGATTCTCCTGGCGGTAACAAGTTTTCTGGGAGAATCTTCTTTTTTAAAGCACAAACTGCTGTACTGATACATGCTGATCTTGGTCATAGTTACGGATTTTATTAAGGTTTAAGTTAATGATTCATAAAACTAATCTAAAAAATTTTTGTTCAGAGCAATCATGAGAGAACTGACGAGAAGAGGCTTTGCCGTCATAGGGGTGGCTTTTCCAGCATGTCATCTATTAAAAGCTCGAGTGAGGTTTTGTTTGTCAGCAGCTCATACAATGGAGATGTTGGAAAAGGTAACTTCAAAAAATGCATTTATCTACATGATCTCGTAATTGATGCATTTGTCACATATAACATTATAAACTCTTTTGTTTTAGACTCTGGCAAACCTCGATGAAGTAGCAGACATGTTCAACTTGAAGTATTCTCAATACTCCGAAACATTATCAAATTAATTTTATCTGCAACTTGCCAAAAAAAATATAGTTTGCTGATTGCGGTTAGGAGTTACATTGTGATAAACTTTTTTGTTGTTTGTTCCATGTGCAAGAAGGAAGTGACACATCTGCATGACTGATTAAGTCGGAAGCCGGTCTTCACACGACAGTCGCACATAATGGAAGAGAATTGTTTATGAATTTCCACAAAGGGCTATTTTGTGTACTAAAGCCTTAATTCCTCTACTGTTTTAGGTAACAAAGTGCAGTGTGTGTGCTGCCACCTATGACCAAAATGTTTATTATTATTAATATTATTATTAACTCGATGCAAGATCTACTACTATATTTACAGAATCCACTTTATTGGATCATGAAAATGTTCGTTTATATCAGTGCTGTCATCGTCATCATCATCAATGATACGCACCCATCTTATGAATTATAATAGGCTTTTAGAGTAAGTGCTGTATTGCATCTCGCAATAAGTTGTAGATTGAACATGTTCAATTTGTTGCTTTCATAAGACAACTTGTAATCGACTTCCCCTTTTCAATAAAATAAATTGTAGTGATGCTACTTTGCTTGAAAAGTTACGAAAAATGTGGCTAGTTTGCGATTTTTTTTATGTTGTTGGTCGGCGGTGTTTGGTAGGAGAACTAGAACGCCTGCAAAGGTGAAAATGAAGCCCCCCCATGAGACGAAATAAGTCAGTGATGCGAATTGAACCGTGTCATTTTGCATTGCCATTCCCATAAAACACATAACAGTAGAATTCGATTATCCGAAAGCGAATTAAGGGGGTTCACCAGTCCAAAATTCGATTTTTTTTTTTGACTAAAAATTCGGGAAAAAAAAGTGCATCACTTACCTTGGACTGTCCTCTTCTTATCTGTGCACTCATTTTAGTTATCCACCTCAACACTTAATCTCTAGGATAACATCGTTCGTTACCTTACTGTGAAAGTTCTCGTCACAATTAGTCATAATTACTGGAATTATGTAGAAAATTTCCGCTCATTTTCACAACGAGGACACTTTTTAATGTCCAGCTAATTTTCGGTGGCTAGCTGCCACCATCATCAGGCACTCCGAAACTGTATCTAAAATTTTGCGTCAAAATAAAGCCAAAAGTCGATTTATAAACCCGAATTTCAAACTCTCACAGCTCCGCTCGTACATGATGGGTTGCGTTCATTTTTGGCGCTTTTGAAAGAGTTGCCTTTTAGCTCCAGAACAGCACTTTGACCAACCGTGTGCGTCAATTCAAATGGTCTTGAGAACAGCCTAAAGCTGACTTGCAAACTCGTTTTTCATTGGCTGGCAGCATTTGCGCCGCTCCCATTGGCTCCTGCCTAAGCCGACGCGCCGGTGACGTCACGATTGCGAGGCCTGCTAGCGATGGCCGCCATTTTGTGGTATATCGCTCTGCTTGACATCGTCGCGTATTTTATTGAAAATTTCTATAAAATGTGGGGAAAACAAGGCGTTTTGGGGCAAAATCAAAGAAAGGGAAGATGCTAATGATACAAAAGCTAACAAAGCAATTAAAAAAAAAACTTAACCTCTGAAATAAATAGTATTATTGTTTCAGCCCAAACCCTGTTCTGCATTCCTTTCTGTCACTCGCATTAGCCTTCAAAATTGTTAGCCTATAGGAGATCTGTGGTGTCCATTGTTTAGTTTGTGGTGTTAGTGCACTTTTTTCAACTTCTAATTCATTCATCTGCATTGTCCTGGACTTATTAAGCAGAATAAAGTGCATGGAGTAAGTCCTAAAGTCCTAAGTTGTGTTTTGTGGTTGGAAGTAGAAAAAATTGTGTGAGCGAAAAAAAAATTAGGTAACTTTAGATCCCAAGTTTCACGTGACTTTTTTTTTATACAAAACGTAGACTTTTGGTTTGTTTATCTTCGCTTTTACTGCATGGATTTGCACAAACTTGGACTTTCTGAGTAGCACTGGGTATTACGAATAATAGTATGGATGCATATTGTGCTGTGTGCACTAGTGTCACAAAGCATTTGCTGAAATGGTAGCTTACCACGACTTTGTTTACGATATACCAAAGTAATATTAAAATTATGATTTAATTTGAAGATGTGCACAGGTGATCATCCATATATTAACAGAAAAAAAGTGCTGATTCCAATGAAACAAACCCCATGGTGATAGCTAGCATGGTTAATAGAACTAAAGCAAGACGTGCGTTTTATTGCGCAACTCTGCTATTAAATGCCCTGGGGGCTAAAAATTTAGATTTTTTATGATTCACTAATTACCTACTACAACCATAGAAAAAAATCCAGTTGCTAACATAAAAATGAACCGAGATAGGTTTTGGACTGGTGAATCCTCAACCAAACACGCTGATTGGAAAAGCTGGACCTTGATTAACCTTTTTTTCCCATTACTAATTAGTTTACAAGTTTTACGTTGGAGGTCTAATTTGCCTTATTTCTACTTCATTTTCATTGTTTGTTGCAAAATGAAGTATTTTTTTGCTTTTGCTAGCATTTACATCTACGTCATTCGCTTGTGCTCATTGAGTGCTTTCGCTGCAAGCAAGCAACCTGGCACGTGCAAGCGATCCCAACAAAAGGCACATGCGCATTTGCGTTGACCGCTTGTATGCAACCGGGAGAGTGTAATCCATTAACGGAGTGATCACTGTTCATTCGGGGGCAATAAAACTAAAAATTCGGGCAGAACTTTAGTTCAATGGAGTGTGTCTTTAGTCTTGCTTTGTTGAATTTCTTAGGAGAAAGATGGCACCGAAATTAGCACAAAAACTTAATGTGTCATTCTTAACGTTCAGCAGAAATTTACGATAGTTGAACGACTGGAAAAAGGTGAAAGTGCAATGAAGTTCGCGGCCGTATATGGGATTGGAAAATTCACAGTTACGGGCATGAAATTGAACTGCTTGTGTTTGCTGCAGAACTATGAAGAACGCCGAGCACGGAAAACTAGATACTGCTCTTTATCAGTTGTTCGCGCAGCAAAAGAGTAATGGCACACCTTCTCTGGCCCAATATTGATGGAAAAGGTAGAACTGCTAAATGTTAAGCTTCATGGATCTCCCGATTGTAAGGTTGGTTGACCCATTTTCAAGATTGGCACGGGATGCGTCGTTTACCATGTAGGGAGAAATATTGTCCAGCGACGCAGCAGCAGTGTTTCCGTTCAGTTGCTAGATAAAACGAGCCCAACCGTAGAGCAAGTCTATAACTGTGACGAAACCGAATTGTATTGGAAGGCCCTGCCAAACTGCACTGTGGCAAGCAAACATGAAGAATCTGCTCCGGAATTCAAGATGCAAAAAGAGCGGTTGACAATATTTAGCTTGCTACAACGGATCTAGGAAGAAAACACCCCAAAAAATGCCCCCAGGAAAATACGCTCCCAGGAAATACCGCCCCTAGGAAATAATGCCCCTATAGAAATGATTTTTGGTATGCATCTCCAGGTTTGCCCCATTCTTAACTACACTTCCGTAACTAGGTTCAAAACTGAACTGGTTCATCTTACGAGCATTAGTTTGCTTCAGATTACACTAGGTTCCAAGAAATTTATTAAAAAAAAAAGATTAAAATTGTGAGCACTTCCACACCCCAATTACAGATTCTGCTAGCGAATTTGCACTTTCATGATACCTCTCCATTTGCATTTTATTTACTTTAAAGATAAACTCTTTTTCTTAAACATTTACACAATTTAGTGAGATAAAATTGTGGGGGATTCCGTGAGTATAGTCTAGAATAGGGAGATCTTAAAAATTGGAAACGGTGTTCTGGATCCAAGACCTTTTCTGAAGGAGAAAGAACCCTAGTTTAAGAAAAAAAGCAGCGAAGTATTTATATTGTAAACTGGGAGACTTTAGTTAATACGCGAAGACATTATTTAAATAAAGTTTCTTGAAGCTGTAAGTCATTTGAAGCAAACTAATGCTCGTACAAATGAACCAGCTTAATTGTGAACTGTGCTAGATGTTTTTGACGGAGAAGAAGTTGAGTTTAAGGGAAGAAAGTAGGTAAAATGAATTGTAAACGGAGAGTTTAGTAAATACTAAGGCTGCACCGATACCAACTTTACCGATCCGATACTGAATTGATTTTCAAATTTTACTGGTGCCGATACCGATATCCAAAATTGTATCCCACATTTTTCATAAAAGAAGTAGTTTTCAGCAAAGTCCAATAATTATTAAGATAACAAAATTTTAAATAATAATCCACAGAGAAAACATGGCTAGGAAGACAATCGGTGATTTCCTGAAAAAAACACCGCATGTCGTAATCTCGGACGGTTCCAGAGTTATCGATATTTCTGCGAAAGTTGCCGACTCCGATTAGATACCGCTAATATCGGCATCCAATCCAGTATCGGTATCGGTGCAGCCTTAGTAAATATGCACTGAGGCTAAGATACGATGACCATCACTGGGGCATGTTCCCCCTACTTGGCGGCATTTTTTTCCTTTGGGCATTTTCTCCTGGGGGCGTTTTTTCTGGATACCGCTACAATGCTACTGGCACTCGTCGATTACCTTTGACTGTCATTGGCAAGGCAACATCCGCATGACATCGTTTGCTCTGCCCATTGACTACCAGGCGCAATACAATGTGTGGATGAATCCGAGATATTTATGCAGTGGTTTCATGTCGTGCCACAAATCAAGAAACACATGGATGCACTGAACCTCCCACGAAGAGCCTTGTTGTTGCTGGACACCTGCTTATCCCAACACTGATTTAATTAAATCGGACGACAGCAACTTTTGCTGCTAATTTTTGCTCCCGAATACAATCGCTATGCTGCAGCCAGCTTATCAAGGTGTCTTGGAAAGCCTGACGCATCGGTACTGTAAAAATTTCTTGGCAAGTTATTGTGCGCCGACGAATCTGAAGTGGAGTCGGTTGTAGAATTTTGGAAACAGCTGACCATTAAAGATGCCATATATATATATATGGTTGCTAATGGGTGGCAAGACGTACCAATTCTAACCCTATGAATAAGTTGAAAAAAAAACTGATGTGCACGATCGAAACGACGAAGCTGCCCGACAATAATGCAGAGGCTGAAAACGGAAATAGCGAGAAGGACGCTGACGTCACGAAGTGCATGCTTTTCTTGTTCTCAAGGCCCGGATGTCAATTGGGCGAAGACGATATGCGCTAATGGCTGACCATGGATAATAGACTGGAAGAAAAAACCCAACAAATAACTTTTAACGGCAACCGTTGAGACATTTTGGCACCGGGCGGTTTTACCTTAATTTTGGCATGCTGAATCCGAATCTGGCCGGTGCCAAGTCGAATTTCTCCTCCCAAGCCCGGAACTCAAGATGGCGTTCAAAAATGGCGACCAAAAAACATATTTTTGCTTCTAGCGCCTAAACCGTTCATCCGATCCACAATAAATTGGTCACCAATTGTGTTCAGAATAAAATTTCCTTCAGAAAAAGTTCTATGCATATTTTTCGTAAAATTAACCCTTCTTCCCGAAATTCGTCATTTAAAGTTCTATTAGGCCATTTATGTATGCTATAGGTACAACAGCACACATGTGTATTATAATTCCTGACTTTAAACAGCTGCAATGTTAGTTCTAATTAATAACCACTAACATAATTGGGCTTAAATGAAAGGTGAAGATGTATATTTTGCAGCAAGGGTAATTTAAACGATTTATTTTAATTAGAATATAAGCTACGACAGTTTCTCTACATTGTAGCGCTTTGATTTTTGGGTCGTTTTACGATAAGTTCAATCTTTAAACTAGTGTAGTAGTCGTTCTAAATTAGATAAATGGATGTAATTAGGCTTAAATGAAAGATGAAGATGTATATTTTCCAACAAGGGTAATTAAAACGATTTATTTTAATTAGAAGTTACACTACGGCAGTTTATCTACATTGTAGCGCTTTGATTTTTGGGTCGTTATATGATAAGCTTCACCTTCAGAGTGGTTCAGTAGTCGTTTAAATTAGATAAAAGGATGTAATTAGGCTTAAATGAAATATGAAGATGTATATTTTTCAACAAGGGGAATTAAAACGATTTATTTTAATTAGTAGCTAAGCTACGGTAGTTTATGTATGATGTAGTGCATTGATTTTTGAATAGTTTTAAGATAAGGTCCATCTTTAAACTGGTATAGTAGTCGTTTTAAATTAGATAAATGGATGTAATTAGGCTTAAGTGAAAGGTGAAGATATATATTTTCCAACAAGGGTAATTAAAATGATTTATTTTAATTAGATGCTACGCTACTGCAGTTTATCTACGATGTAGCGTTTTGATTTTTGTATCAATTTACGATAAGTTCCACCTTCAAACTGGTGTAATAAGTCGTTTTAAATTAGATAAATAGATTTAATTAGGCTTAAATGAAAGATGAAGATGTATATTTTCCAACAAAGGTATTTAAAAACTATTTATTTTTATTAGGAGCTAAGCTACGACAATTTTTCAACAGTATAGTGATAAGCTTTTTATGTCGTTATCACAAGTTCTATCATTAAACTGCTACAGCTACTGCTACAGCAGCCGTTATAACTAAGATAAAACGTTGTAATTATCCTTGTTGGAAAATACACATCTTCGGCTTTCATATGAGCCTAATCACATCCATTTATCTGGATTAGAACTGCTACTACAGCAGTTTAAAGATAGTACTTACCGTAAAATGACGCAAAAATCCAGGTGCTACAACGTACATAAACTGCCATAGCTGCTCAGCTTCTAGGTAAAATAAATCGTTTTAATTAACCTTGTTGGAAAATATATATCTTCATCTTTCATCTAGCGTAATCGCATCTGTTTAAATGAATTATACCAGTTACTGCCAACAGTTTAAAAGAGGAACTTGTTGTAAAACAACCCAAAAATCAAAGCGCTACAATGTAGATAAAACTGTCGTAGCTTTGCTCCTAATTAAAATAATTCGTTTTAATTACCCTTGTTGGAAAATATGCATCTCCACCTTTCATTTAAGCTTAATAACATCCATTTATATAATTTAGAACGACTACTGTGGCAGTTTAAAGATGGAACTTATCGTAAAATGACACAAGTTAAAGGGCTACAACGCAGATAAAACTGGCGTAGCTTGGCTCCTAATTTAAATAATTTTCATTACCCTAGTTGGAAAATATGTATCTTCCTGTTTTTTTTAAGCCTAATCATATCCAATAATCTGAATTAGAACCGCTACTGCAGCAGTTAAAAAATAGAACTTGTCGTAAAATGACGCAAAATTCAAAGCGCTACTATATAAACTGCCGTAGCTCAGGTCCTAATCAAAATAAATCGTTTTAATTACTCTTGTTCGAAAGTACATATCTTCATCTTTCATCCAAGTCTAATCACATCCATTTATCTGAATTAGAACCGCTACTTCAGCAGTTTAAAGATAGAACTTGCCGTAAAATGACACAAAATTCGAAGCGCTACAACGTAGATAAGCTGCCATAGCTCAGCTCCTAATTAAAATAAATCGTTTTAATTAGCCTTGTTCGAAAATACATATCTTCATCTTTCAATTAAGCCTAATCATATCCATTTATCTGAATTAGAACTGCTACTGCAGCAGTTTAAATATAGAACTTTCCGTAAAATGATGGACAATTCAAAGCGCTACGACGTAGATAAACTGCCGTAGCTCAGCTTCTAATTAAAATAAATTGTTTTAATTACCCTTGTTGGAAAATACATATCTTCATCGTTCATATAAGCCTAATCACATCCATTTATCTGAATTAGAACCGCTACTGCAGCAGTTTATAGATAGAACTTGCCGTAAAATGATTCAAAATTCAAAGCACTGCAACGTAGATAAACTGCCATAGCTCAGCTCCTAATTAAAATAAATCGTTTTAATTACCCTTGTTGGAAAGTGCATTATCTTCATCGTTCAACGCTGCAACGTAGATAAAGTGCCATAGCTCAGCTCCTAATTATTTATTCTATTCCGTACAACGAGGTACATATGGGTTTGGGAAAGACAAAAGTAAACAACACAATTATCAAAACAAAGGTAATACACTCAAGGTGGATCTTGGTCCAAATCGCTGATCGCCTGCAACACTGCGATGCCCTGTACATGGTCATGTGCCCTTTGCCGCAACAGCCGTAAGTCGTGGGGGGTACGGAAATTAATTAAAATAAATCGTTTTACTTACCCTTGTTCGAAAATAAATATCTTCATCGTTCATATAAGCCTAATCACATCCATTTATCTGAATTAGAACCGCTACTGCAGCAGTTTAAAGATAGAATTTACCGTAAAATGATGCAAAATTCAAAGCGCTACAACGTAGATAACCTGCCATAGCTCGGCTCCTAATTAAAATAAATCGTTTTAATTATGCTTGTTGGAAAATACATATCTTCATCGTTCATGTAAGCCTAATCACATCCATTTATCTAAATTAGAACCGCTACTGCAGCAGTTTAAAGATAGAATTTACCGTAAAATGACGCACAATTCAAAGCACTACAACGTAGATAAACTGTCGTAGCTCAGTTTCTAATTAAAGTAAATCGTTTTAATTACCCTTAGAAAATATACAGCTTCACCTTTTATTTTACCCTAATTATGGTAGTGGATCTTAATTAGAACTAACATTCCAGTTGTTTAAAGTCAGGAATTATAATACACATATGCGCTGTAGTATCTATAGCATGCATAAGCGGCTTAATAGAACTTGAATGACGAATTTTGGTCAGAAGGGTTAATTTTACGAAAAATATGAATAGAACCTTTTCTGAAGGAAATTTTATTCTAAACATAATTGGTAACCGGTTTATTTGCGATCGAATGAACGGTTTAGGCGCTAGAAGCAAAAGACTGTTTTTTGGTCGCCATTTTTAGACGCCATATTGAATTCCGGGCTTAGGAGGAGAAATTCGACTTGGCACCGGGCAGCTTCGGCTTCAGCATGCTCAAATTATGTTAAAATCGCCCGGTGCCAAAATGTCTCAACATTTGCCGTTGAACTCATTTTAGAGCGTCTTCTGGGAAAAGTCGTCCTGTCCATAAAGACTCTGCAGACTACCAATATCTGACTGATGAACAGACTAACTATTGAGAGCGTAACAGTTGAAAATAAAAATGACGATGATGAAAACGACATGCCAGATAACATACGGACAAGTAATTGAAATGCTGAACAAATGTTTCTGTTGGTAAGAAACGCAACCAGTGGCAGACTGAGTGAAGCTGCTGTTGCTGAGAACTATTCGCGTTATAGCCGCATACGTGTGATATAGCCACTTAAGAGCGTTTATCACGATTGAAGCAAACAACGACGGATGATTTTTTCAAATAAAAATAAATTTCTACTTGCCGTGAAAAATACATTACCGAATTATTAGCATTCTCCTTCTCCTAATGCTCTTTCAACTAGAGATAAAACAAGTTCTTCCAGTCCGCTTAGCTACTGTGCAGATCCACTGCGCAGCCCCCATTGCATATATAGTCGAAGCGGAGCGACAGAGCTCACCTTTTCTTTTCTAGCGACCACGCTGTTCACTTCCAGAAAGACGCTGTGCTTATCATCCGCTCCAGCATCAGATGATACTCTTGCCCCTTGGCACCGCATGCTGCTCCGAAAGACCTGTCGTCGCATCCTCTCCTTCGCCAGTCCTCGATGTCATCGTTAGTTCGCCGCCCACTCCTTCAGTTTCTCCATTGGCCTTGTCCTCTCCTTCGGACACCCGCCTTCCTCCGCCCGATCCACTGACCCTCAAATTGCCCTACGGTCAACCGGGAAATCTGCCTTTCGCCTTTTCAGACCTGCACTGACCATGCCCTAAGTTCCATGACAAGCTCGCCAGTCAGATTATCTTACGGCCTTTCGTCCGGTTCTACCTCACTGCTTTTGCTCCTCACAACTGTTTTACACACTGACGGAGAAGGCAATTTGTTGCTTCTGACCCGTGCCTCATCTTCACCCTGCCAGTTCGGGTCTCCCTCTTTCTGATCATCCATACCCTTCAACTCTTCTCGAAATTTCGTCCATACGCTCCATCTCAGCTTTCGGTCTTGGCCATCCAGTTTCACCATACACCCTTCTCCCGCACGGCCCCATCCGCATCTTGTTCCTCGTTCGATGCAGCCTTTCACCACCTTCTTTGATCACCGCTTTCGCCCGCCACGGGATCAGCTTCGCCTCTTGTCCTGTTTCCACTTACGACTTCCTCCCGACCTTCCATTGCTGTCGCCTCACCATTTGCCTCTTTCGGCCTTACGGATGTATCAACAATATCCCACACCACTTAGCCTTTCATCAGTGATCCTGATTCTGCAGGGCTTACGGGACTCTGGCCAATGCGCTGCGTCCATTCTTCCTTCAACAGCAACATTTTTCCCGCTTCGGCACTCTCCCGCCTTGTCTCCTTCGATGGCTCCTCACAACTCTGAATCCATTACCTTCCAACAATGCTTCACACTCTCTTTGGTGGGAAACCTTCGTCTCAGCAATGCTTGGGAGTGCTGTGTGTCGTGTTCTCCTTTGTCCAGCCATTACTACCTGGATTCATCATGCCGTTACGCAAATGAGGAGGTTTGTTGTCCCCATCTTTTGTGACTCTGTCGAATGATCTCACACCCTTTGTTCCTCGTGAACCAGACTTGCACCTGCGCTGCCGTCGTATCCTGCAAACATCGGTATGACCCTCATCATTCTTGCCGGATCGACAGAACTTATGACTTTAAACCAAGCCGTGCACCATCTAAGTGACCATCAGCAGGGCAGACTGGGCCATCATTCTCAAGAAACAAAAAGAATCTGTGACAGAAACTTGAACATGAAAAACAAGCTGCTGCAGCTTCCATTTCCCTGACGCCCGGTAAGACTCCGAAAACCATACCGTCAATTCCGTCATCTTCACTATCATTAACCTTGCTTTCATCACGTTCGAACTCACTACCTCTCTCATCATCAACCTCACCTTCGGTCTCTCCATCCGATTCTCGCACCACGAGTCCAGCTCCACATCACATGGCTACTCCACAAACGAAGAGTATGACAACTGCCGGTCTGCCGACAAAGCGTTCCGGTTCGTCTTCATCTTTTTCTGCCGCCGCGACACGTAGCAGCCGCCTTTGGCAGCGTCGCCCACCCCAGTTGTTCCGTCCATCGTCACCAAGACTCCAACGGATACCTCTCCTCAAACCACTCCGTCATCAAAGCGCCTCCAACCTGTACCCCAACAGCACTATTCCTCTCTATGGCCTTGCCAGCAGTCCTGCTTTGAATCCACCTCAGTTAAACTTCACTAACGCTTCTGTCCTTCAATGCACGATCCGACATGACCTCCATCTCTCCAAGTCGAAGGTGGCTCAACTCAGAGAAAAGCTGCACCTGATTTCTGCCTTCCTTCAGTACCATGCCGATGAACTTTCTTCTTCCCGCTCAGCCCCTGACTAGCCAACAACGAAATTTCACTCCTCAAGGATAGAATCGACAGACTTCGTTTCATTGTTAGTCTCTTGGGGTCTACCATCAAATTGCTTTCCCCGCTCCCGGGCAGTGCTCAACGCCTTTGGCGCCTTCACTGGTGCAATTTTCCATCCTCCCAGTAAGTCTCCACACGTTTTCTCACCCAAATAGTAGGGTAGGTAAAAGCAAAATAACACAACAATTGTTCAGTTATTGATAAAAGCACCAAATTTGGTGGAGTTAGAGTTTAAAATATATAGAATCCAACTAGAACCAGAAACACCTTGTCTGAATCCGCTTATAGTCGATGGAGCTCAAAATTGGCTGGGGGAGGGGGGGGGGTTAAAATCATTAAATTCAAGAGTTTATTTCTTTCGCCAAAACTCTGTTAGGCCTTCCTACTAAGCACATTAAAAGTCCCATAGGGTGTGGGGCTGCGATTTATAATTTTGCTTGTCTTAAGAATTACTGTATCCTATATTCCTAGACATGTTTGAGCAGCTTGGGGCCCAAAATTGATGGAATTGTTCACTTTCCGTGAAAAGCATGAAATTTGGTATGGCTGCACAATGGTAACTGGAAAAAAGCAGCTATGATAGTAGCCAGGGAGGAAGAGGGTGATTTACCCCCCAAATCAGTTTTTTGGCTGTAACTTTTTAACCGTCAACAAATCAAAAGCATAGTGTGAAACAAAAACGTTTAGCACACAATTCTGATGTACATCTTTTAGGTAAAACCAAACATTGAACCCCAAATTGTACTTCAAGTTTACCACCCTTAATTTGCACGAGCGCTCCTTTGTTCAATTGGTTGCTATAGTGACCTTCGGTTAGTAAGTGCTCTTGAGAGCTTCTAATAGCCAGCTCAAAATGGACATGCTTAGGATATTCTGAAGGGTAGGGATCTACTTTTTCCATCAATCCTAACCAAATTTGTTAACTTTAGACAGGGACCGTCATACAAAAATTTAAAGGTGAAATGGTTATGGCATATACAGCGGCAAAAGCTTATGGTGATATTCGTTTT
>JAHWFP010146586.1:0-31627 GCA_023313725.1 Lithobius niger
TTTTTTTTCTGTACCATTTGGGTATTTCTTGGGGTCAATACAGCATCGAAGTGACTTTTTTTAAGCTCTTATAATAGTGCGACTCAACAGCTGCGCACATACGTGAGCACCGTCACTTCAATGTTGTATTCATCCCAATAAATAGCTAACATACAGACGCCGATCTACGCGTTGGACTCTCAATATATTTTCATTTTTTTCCCAGCCAATATTAAACCAATATTCACGCTAGCCTCTATTTGCACTTCCAACTAAAGCCCTTCCTCTGTCCTATAAAATGATAAAAACCTTTCATTTCTATCCTTAGCCGGATGAAGATCGATACTTACAGCTGAGAGTTTACGCAACACATACCGGCCGGCCGGGATAAGGGCACAACTATCCCGTACGAACCACGGACATCTACGGCTTATCAATCAAGGGGCCTGAGGGCTACTGCAGGCTCGGCTGGTAAACCACTAGATGCACGCTCCACCCCCCCCCCCTAGAATTCAAATGTGTTACCGAATGAAGCATAGGAATCTGTTAGGCTGTAACGTAGTACTACACGCTAGAGTTAGCCATACTACTTACGCCGTGTCACGAGGCACGAGGTGAAGATTTGCGTCTGCGTCGTTGCCATGGTTACTAATACGCAAAACGCATAGACAACTTGAACGCTGCATACTCTGGTAAAGGCGAGAAGCAGCCATCCGATTTAGTATTGATCAAGTAAAAGCTAGTGAGCGAGAATACTGTCGTTGCGTAAACGAGCCCTAATTGTCAGAATACCTTGTTGTTGCAACGGTAGTTCACTTATGCTGTAAGTTAAGTTTAGAGTAAGATAGCTTTTGAGCAGGGTGTTTGGCTTCGGACCACATAAATTTCTCATTACTGGTTTCTAAGAGACAGGGTATATATTATTGCATAGGAACTTATTAAGTCCTTGCCATTACCATAGTTTTATGCTTGTTATTAATTTATTTGGAATGGTAAATGTGAAAATTTATAGACATAAAATACCTCCAGACAAAAAAGGTAGAGGTGACGATTCGACCATGGGATTCTTTGTACATACACAGGCCTATGAAAGTTCTGATATCCACCCAAAACCAAACTCGTATAAGAGAAGCCACCAAGTTTCCAAAAAGGGTCGGCCTTTGGAAGTAATGATATCACTCAACCAGGCAAAGGCCGCCAAGGTTAATCCTAGTAGCCAAGTTAATCACACCGAATAATACTTTGGTCGTTAAATGAAAATTTGAAGATTGCTACCGCTGGTAGCAATCTTGTAGTTTTCATTTAACCTTCGAATTATTAGTAGGTGTGATTAACTTGGCTAATAGGATTAACCTTGGCGGTCTTTCCCTGGTTGAATGATATCACTACTTTTAAAGGCCGACTCTTTTTGGAAACTTGACGGCTTCTCTTATACCAGTTTTGGCTTTGGGTGGATCCTATTACGAATTGGTTTATATAATGGTATAATGGTTGTGTTGTTCGAGTCGTTCTCGAACCGTACAACCTTGTCGAGTAGCGGTGAGAGAAGAAAAGATGACCCGGTTCCCTCAGCTCAGGCTTTTATATGATGGAGGCTGCTCAGATACGTGCCCAGTGGGTCGGAGAGAAATCTTCGATTGTTTTTCTAACTTTGTAACTGAAAAGAGTGTGAAGAGATCGGGAGAATGATCTTTGTCAGGAACCGATGCACTCATGTCAAGACGGCAGACAGCTGGCGGAACGTGATCCGTAAAAGGGCCTAGGCTAGGCATATGAGCCCAGTTCAAGCCTTGTTGTTTGTGATATGAAGTGGAATCGGACCGAACACAGGACCTACAAAGGCTGAAATCAGCACGAAACAGTCGTGTAGTGAGGTAGGAAGGCAGCGGATCGCAGTCTGCAAAGGGTCCGGATCGTGCAGGGGCCCAGTTCTGGTTTACTGATGTCCAAACAGGAACGGAATCGAGATGACGGTTAGAGTAGAGGAACAGTAGTTTCAGTAACAGACGGAATGGTGACACGTGAGGAACCTTGGCGGAAGGGTGCCAAGGGACCTAGGTTGGATGCTGGGCCCCGGTCCGGCCTACTGGTCGTGGTCACTAAGCAGTGGCGGAATCGACACGGCAGCAAGGGGAACCCAGCCAAGTCCAGGTGGAGGCCCAAGGCATAGCAACAACTTTATCGCAATAAGCGACACATCGCCTGCAGGCATGGGGCAGGCAGATAGTGAGAACAGGAATCGTTGACAACAGGAACCAGCGGCGATTGAAGTGTCACTTCGTTACGTAGCTGTTGGGTCGTGGAGCGGACAGTAGCATAGACGGTGATCCGCTCCCCCATTCCCCTCCGATCCACTAGCCATGAAGGCAGTATGGGGGAAGGAAGGGCGAACGCGGCTCGTAAACTTGCTCTGGACAGCGGACCGCTCGGTCGGCGGAATCGTGTGGTTCGCTGTGGACGATGGTGGGGCTATCCTGGCCCGACTACTCTGGGCACACCCTTAACAACAATGCATGGTAAGGGGCACAGGAAACGAGATCGGAAAGGATGGACCGTTCCTCTTCTTGGCTGATAAATGGAGAGCTCCGAAGAAACCACCTCAGCGGCTGCCCTAGGAAGATAGATGCTGGGTATCGCTGCGATCCGCTTATACAGGCGATCCCACTTCCCGTCATGCGTAGTAGGATACGAGGCAGGCAGGGAAGCCAACTTTCAAGCTAGGGATATAGAGCTCCATTGGGGGGGGGGGGGACTGCTATGTTAAATAAGGTAACGGATAGTTTCGTGGCAATAAAAACGAACTCGTATGATGTTAAGGTCTAACTGATCCAAAATCAAATCTGGAAAGGAACACAAATAAACTTTCCTGTAAGATTTCGTATACCGCAGTGTTCCTGTACTGTTTAGTCCATGTGAAACCTTACTGTTGTATTCACATGTTTTTACAGTTTTTACTTTAGAACACGATAGGTGAGATTGGTGCCTTGTACTTGGCTAAACGACATCGTTGAAAAATCGCAAAAACCATAGTCTTATAGTGTGCTTAGTACAGACCTACAGATTAAGTAATTTAGGGTTCGTGCTACTCCTTGAAAACCTGGAAATGTTGTTGAAAATAAAAATGAAATACTAGTTCCTGAAATTTTGACTCTGAAATCTTGCAAAGTGGTGTATGTATCTCAATAGGATGAAGGAAAAGGACTTGACGAATGCTGAAAAACAGTAGGCAAGTGTGTAGCCTATATTATACGATATATTGTTCGTACAATACTTTTGAAAGTTGGGCTACGGTTTTAATTTTATTTACATGTCTAATGGTTGAATATAGCAGTAAGGTTTCACGTGGACTAAACAGTACAGGAACATTTATTTGCGTTCCTTTGCTGTTTTGACTTCGGATTAGTTAAAGTAAGGACTTTAAACATCAAACGAGTTCGTTTTAGTTTTCTAATTCGTGATACTTTGACGTACCTTTGTGTTCCTTTGCTGTTTTGACTTCGGATCAGTTAATCGTCCCTACTAATAATTCGAAGGTTAAACGAAAACTGGAAGATTGCTACTAGCAGTAGCAATCTTCAAGTTTTCATTTAACGTCTAAAGTATTATTCGATGCGATTAACTTGGCTAATAGGATTAACCTTGGCGGCCTTTCCCTGGTTGAATGATATCACTACTTTCAAAGGCCGACTCTTTTTAAACTTGACGGCTTCTCTTATACCAGTTTTGGCTTTGGGTGGATCCTAATACGAATTGGTTTATATAATGGTTTCGCATCACTCTCCCGTGTTAAAGCTAAAATGTCCGTTGCCCATTTTGCTTGCCAACCTATATTAAAAATGAAGAACAAAGCCACTGAAAGAGAGCTACGGACAAACCAACGAGTATAGAAAACAAACTTGGTACGTCAAACTATCAGGAATTAGAAAACTAAAACGAACTCGTTTGATGTTTAAAGTCCTTACTTTAACTGATCCTAAGTCTAAACAGCAAAGGCACACAAATAAACTTTCCTGTAAGGTTTCATATACCACAATGTTCCTGCACTGTTTAGTCCACGTGAAACCTTACTGCTGTATTCAACCATTAGACATGCAAATAAAATTAAAATCATAGCCCAACTTTCAAAAGTATTGTACGAACAATATAGTGTGTAATATAGGCTACACACTTACCTACTGTTGGGGCGAAATTTTTCAGCATTCGACAAGTCCTTTACCTTCATCCTATTGATAATACATACACCACTTTGCAAGATTTCAGAATCAAAATTTCAGGTCTGGTATTTCATTTTTATTTTTAACAACATTTCCAGGTTTTCAAGGAGTAGCACGAACCCTAATTATTTAATCTGTAGGTCTGTACTAAGCACACTATGAGACTATGGTTTTTGCGATTTTTCAGCGATGTCGTTTAGCCAAGTAAAAGGCACCAATCTCACCTATCGTGTTCTAAAGTAAAAACTGTAAAAACATGTGAATACGGCAGTAAGGTTTCACGTGGACTAAACAGTACAGGAACACTGCGGTATATGAAATATTACAGGAAAGTTTATTTGTGTTCCTTTGCTGTTTTGAGCAGTCCGCTGTCCAGAGCAAGTTTACGAGCCACGTTCGCCCTTCCTTCCCCCGTACCGCCTTCATGGCTAGTGGATCGGAGGGGAAGGGGGGAGCGGATCACCGTCTATGCTGCTGTCTGCTCCACGACCCAACAGCTACGTAACGAACTGACACTTCATTCGCCGCTGGTTCCTGTTGTCAACGATTCCTCTTCTCACTTTCCGCCTGCCCCATGCCTGCAGGCGATGTGTCGCTTATAGCAATAAAGTTGTTGCTATTCCTTGGGCTTCCGCCTGGACTTGGCTCGGTTCCCCTTGCTGCCGTGTCGATTCCGCCACTGCTTGGTGACCACGACCAGTAGGCTGGACCGGGGCCCAGCATCCGACCTGGGTACCTTGGCAACCCTTCCGCTATGGTTCCTCAGGTGTCACCATTCCGTCTGTTGCTGAAAGTACGGTTCCTCTACTCGAACCGTCATCTCGATTCCGTTCCTGTTTGGACATCAGTAAACCAGAACTGGGCCCCTGCACGATCCGGACCCTACGCAGACTGTGATCCGCTGCCTTCCTACCTCACTACACGACTGTTTCCTGCTGATTCCAGCCTTTGTAGGACCTGTGTTCGGTTTGATTCCACTTCATGTCACAAACAACAAGGGTTGACCTGGGCTCATACGCCTAGCCTGGGCCCTTTTACGGATCACGTTCCGCCAGCCGTCTGTCGTCTTGACATGAGTGCGTCGGTTCCTGACAAGATCAATCTCCCGATCTCTTCACACTCTTTTCAGTTCCAAAGTTTGAAAAACAATCGAAGATTTCTCTCTGACCCACTGCGCACGTATCTGCGCAGTCTCCATCATATAAAAACCTGAGCTGAGCGAACCGTCTCGTCTTTTCTTCTCTCACCGCTACTCGACAAGGTTGTGCTGGTTCCCTCTGCTCCTACCACGTCTGCAAAAACAAAATCCGTTGTTACCCTTCTCGATCCGCTGTCGTCCGGACCATGATGTTCCCTTTCCGACCCTGGACTGTGCTACGAAGCTCCTTGTTTGGTTCATCTTCAAATCCCTACCCTGTGGCCTACACCACTACAATTCTCAAGACGTTCTTCGAGCCTGTAGCTTCGCCACCACACGATTCCGCCCTCTACTACAGAATCTCCTGTTCTACAACCTTGCAATTGCGGATGTGCACTTGAGCGCTTGATCACAGGAGGGTAGCGGCTCTATCCCAGTGCCCAGGCCCAACACCTCCGCAGTAACAACAACATCGTGTCAATGTGTCTTAGAAGCTTTACCCCCAAAGTGTGTACCTTGATGACCAACGGGCTGCTTCATTTACGACGATTCCTGATTCCTGACGATTCCTGACGATTCCTGATTCCCGATTCACGACGATTCCTAATCCCTGATTCATCAAGTCCTTTGGTCCGGGCAGCCCATCGCCATTCCCCTGGTCCATCACTGTTCCCAGTTCCCTTCCTAACGAACAAGTTTGATACTGTTCCCACGGTTCTCCTCACGTTACCTTTCGCTCCGCGTCATTTGCTGTTCAGTCTTTAACTGTCGCCTTGCCAGAGGAAGGAGGGGGGGGGGGCGCACAGACTAGAACAGAGGCTTACGAACCTTTCCTCAACAAGGACATAGCTGCATTACTGACCGGCCTCAACCAACCTACCAGGTCGCTCGGCCCGACACTTGTTCCTCATCTCACTGTTGGTTCCGTATCTTTAAGCCAGGAATCGTTCAACCACTCGGTATAACACACAGTCAAAGCCGTTCCCTTTCCCGTCGATTCCCTTCTGCAACAGAACGCCTTACCTTGCACGTTCCGGCTTGCGCTACCTACTATTCAAGACGCCTTCAACGCTGTCGGTCCTCCTGGACCGTGACTTCCTCTCTTCAGATCTCCAGTTGCTCATCACAGCCTCTTCATCGCACAAGCCGGGTCTACACCATGATGCCTCCTACAAACGGTCGGTTCCTATTCTGTTTGTAGCTACATCCCGGGCTACGTTTATGCTACTGCGCCGCGCTTCCAAGTTTGCTCCCTCCTCTACATGAGAGGCTCTAGGGCATGCCGTTCCGACCCTTCTGTACCAACCTCAGGACTTCTCCGGTCAGCCAGAATGTCATTGCTTCCTCTCCGTTCCACAAATTCACTCTGAGCAAGCTTTCCTCACATTGGTTCCTGTCTTCCGACTGACTGTCTTCTGGATTCTTGTCCCGTGCCATCTCCTTACGATTCCACACCGCTTCCAGCATCACATCTCACGACATGATCTTCTGGTTCTGGCACAACCCTCTCCGAACTCTTAGTTCCATGGGCGTCGATCCATGAAAATAACTGGGGGGGACGGGGACACATAGGCTGCGTGAAGTATAACGTATGTTTTATTTTTTAATAAAGTACAAAATACAAAAAATAAATTGTGACAACACATATAATGTAACAGTTTACGATAAAAACATTAGAAGTACCTTGCTGAAAATCACAGTCACATCAAACGAGAACATACTTTAAAATCGCAATGGGGGGGGGGGGGGGCTAAAGTCGGTCTGTTGCCATTGAATACGCCACATTTTTTGAGATTTTGAATAGTAGGAAATTTAGATGGAGGAATGTGGCGGAATATATCATAGATGCACTCAAATAAAGAAAACGAATTATTGATATGGTGGGTGCATTATGTAAGTATAACTATTTCGTAAAATTATTATGTAAAAAAGCAGGCGAGTTAGCTCACTCAAAGTCAGCCAATCATGCACTAGTTTGGCCAGTTTGCTGGCGTGACGTGTCGCACGCATCCTATAGGAATATGCGATTACTAAAAAAAAGGGGGGGGGGTTGTTTCTCTTGGGAGCTACATGCGCTGGCGAGGTGAGGGAACTTCGGAGGGCAATATTAAAAAAAAAACTCCTTTAGGAATAACTAATGCACAGCCTCCCAGATGAGGGGGGGACCGTCCCCTTTTCTAGGAAACCAGGGGGGGGACGTGTCCCACCCGTCCCCCCCGGGATCGACGCCCATGCTTAGTTCCCATTCAGATCATTCCTTGTCCACCATGTGCTTTCCAGCTACAGGCTTCACCGTCGCTACCATAGCGACATGCACGATTCCGCCCTACACCCAATGTGTGGTCACTTCCCTATCAGATCCCATCAACCGCATCTGTCGTCTTGGACTTATAGTGCACAGCTCCCCATCATGCTGGTTCCTGCTCCGACGTTCGGACCTTCTTTCTGCAACCTACACTACGATTTCTATGCTTCATCCTTCAGCACCGTGTTCCTGTTTCCAGCTTCCCGTGCTCCCGATTCCACACCAGGATTGCTTCATCAATTCCAGCCCAACGATTATCTCGTCGGTTCCAGTCTGTCTGCAGCAACTACTCAGGGTGAAGTCTATCATCGCTGCCCAACCAAGGTGGATTGGCATATTGTCTGTTTGCAATTCTACCTTCCCCTAGGTGTCGAACCGTCTGTTTCTACCCCTGGCATCTGCCGTTCCTGTTGCTTGCCCATGGGACTGAGGATCCCAGGTCCAGGTTGGAGAAACTTTCGTTGGTTCCACCCAGACACTCTCCGTGGGGCCGTCGGCTCGTATCGTGGGTACTCCGAACCTAGCTCGCTGTCTTTTGTGACGAGGTCTGCTTTGTCAAATAAGGTAATGGTGGCAATACAAAGACTAAAATACCAGGGGCACCTGGTTGATTTTAGTGTTTTGTTTGCCTATACGAAAATATACATTACCTTTTACCCGCCCAAGCCTCCTCTCTGACGGACTAGATTCATGGACTAGGTTGGAAGAAAGATGTTGGGAGTCGCTGCGATCCGCGTATATAGGCGATCCCACTTCCTGTCATGCGCAGTAGGATACGAGCCCGGCAGGGAAGCCAACTTTCAAGCTAGGGATGTAAAGCTCCATTGGGGGGGGGGGGGGACTGCTATGTTAAATAAGGTAATGTATATTTCCTATAGGCAAACAAAAACTAAAATCAGCCAGGTGCTCTTAGTACTTTAGTCTTTTTGTTTTCTAATTAGTTGTTCGGGAGGATGCTACTTAGTACTTTCTAACAGACGGCCTGCTTCATCGGCTGTGCAACTAGCATTAGAAGGCTTGCGGCTATAGCTGCATAGGATTGAAGACGGCAACAGAATGTGGTGGCGATGTAGCACGACGGTGGACGATGCATGTTGATAATGAAAAACTTCACTAGAGGGCCGCCGGGGCAGTTTCATGTCGATCTTGCAGGGAAGTCAGATTAGCTGCCCTTCGTCTGGCTAATGAAGGAAAAAAGCACCGAAATGTGACTGAATGAATAAAAAGCCTGATTGGCTTCACTTCCCTATCCATAGACGGCCTGCGTAGGTACGTACTGTAACTGCGGTTCTTCCATTGCCCTGTTTTCAAACCGGTCTTAAGTCCTTCTGGTGCTTTGTGTTTCGTTTGTGGGCGAGGGGTAATCGTCTAACTGGAAAATCGCATAATTGGAAGAACGTATACAGTATAGCAGTATAACGAAAAATTGACTAACACGAAATTCGTACAATGGAAAATCGCGCTACCGCCCTCGCTGCGGCTATACATATAGCATCAGAAACCGTAGGTATATTATTGTACAGTTAGATGTTTATTCATTATACGATATTCCGTTTAGATAATTTTCCATTATACGAAATTCCATTTAGATGATTTTCCAAATTTTTTATTTAGGCAGATATTAGACAATTATCCCATTAGCGCAGCTTATTGTTGATAAGCTTAATGTGCTGAACGTTATAAAATGCATTGCTGAAGTCAAGGAAAATAATATCACAGAGAATGCCCTTGTCGGCCATGGCAGAAATATAGTCGTAGCTAAATGGTGAGTAAATTTGTCAAACAAGATCGTCTAGGGAGAAAACCGTGATGTGATTTATGGACATCAAGTTCAGTTTATTGGCTGATAAGGTTGTCTTTCATTTAACTCCCAAAGTATTATTAGGTGCGATTAACTTGGCTAACAGGATTAACCTTGGCGGCCTTTCCCTGGTTGAATTATATCACTACTTTGAAAGGCTGACCCTTTTTTGAAACTTGGCGGCTTCTCTTATACCAGTTTTGGTTTTGGATGGATATCACTGCTTTCATAGGACTGTGAAAGAACCAAGGATCAGACGGTTTAATCGTCCCCTCTACCTTTTCTGTCTGGAGGAATTTTATGTCTGTAAATTTGCTAATTCATTTTTTCACATTTGCCATGGCCCAATTAGCCGTTACGCCAGTGAAATTGACACGGTCAGAACTTGCTTAGGCTAGCAAATGTACAGAGAATTTCACGGTCTAATCATCACCTTTACCTGTTTTGTCCGGAGGTTTTTTATGTCTATTGATGTTGAAATTCATAATTTCGATGTTTGCCAATGCCCAATTTGCCGTTAGTTGAGTCAAAGTGGCACGGTTGTGGTGTATTGTTTGTGCTTGTTTCACAGGCTTAAGTTTGTTCAATCGTAGTTTTGAGCGTACTGGCTACCAAACGCTGATGTTGGTTCATTTCGCTCACTCACAAGGTTAATTTGAATCACGGCATGAAACTGGAATTGTTCACTCAAATAAATCAGGTTAGCGTATCCAGATTGGTGACGACTGATGTTAATCAATGGCGTATTGCATTAAATAATGTGGTTCACGAATAACAATTGGCGCAAGTCATAATGTTGATTGTTGCCAACTGGAACAAGCTGACGTCATCATACCGCTTTTGGAAGAAGAAACAGTTTCATCTTTGTCGGCCACCGTCGTCTGCTGGTTTTTAAATTTCAAATAATTGTAAGTATATGCGTTTGGCTTAGAAGTGTAGTACTGCCAATTTTATATATTTAGCCAACTGTTTCAACAATAATTACAACAATAATTTTGCACGTACGAGCCACTTGAGGGCCACGTGCTGCTAGCTGCAACCCCCATTTTAGAAAAGGCATTTCCGCATATGACGCTTTACCTGTCTGCCGAAATTTAGATCTGGCACCGTTCCCTAATAAGCTGTAGACGTATCTCTCTACCCTATGAGAATTAACATGAGAACAGTAATTCTACATAAAATCATATGTCCGTTTCACTAATGCTTCCAAATAAATTAGTAACAAGCATACCCTTTTATCGTCGTGGCGCAGATAATTCAGTAGGAGTTCGTGTACCGTCCTCTTCCAGTTTTCATTTAACGTCCAAAGTATTATTCGGTGCGATTAACTTGGCTAATTGGATTAACCGTGGCGGCCTTTCCCTGGTTGAATGATATCACTACTTTGAAAGGCGGACCGTTTTTTGAAACTTGGCGGCTTCTCTTATAATACCAGTTTGGGTTTTGGGTCGATATCATTACTTTCAGAGGACTGTGAATGAA
Organism: Lithobius niger; assembly: GCA_023313725.1. Classification (NCBI taxonomy): domain Eukaryota; kingdom Metazoa; phylum Arthropoda; class Chilopoda; order Lithobiomorpha; family Lithobiidae; genus Lithobius; species Lithobius niger. The sequence goes on from JAHWFP010146586.1 coordinate 10,920, forward strand.
GAAAAGATCAGACGATGTAATCGTCATCTGTATCTTTTTTGTCTGGAGAAATTTTATGTCTATAAATTTTCTCATTCATAATTTTCACCTTTGCCATCGCCCAATTAGTCGTTACGTCAGCGAAATTGACACAGTTTGACGCCGATTTTCGTTCACTCAAGCAGCGCATCCCTCCTCACTTGGTCCTACCTCGCTTAACGTTAATCAATTCGATCACTTAGTTACCATGGTGTTCACGAACACATAATTGTCCCTTTTATCGTCGTGGGGCAGATAATTTAGTTTGGATTCGTGTACCGTAACAAAAAACCGACCAAACCTTTGCAATAAAAGATACTCCGTCTCTTAGTGAACCATTCCATTTTATGTTTTATTGAGGCCCTAGCCTAATGCCATGCGTCCCAAAACTAATAATACACCACCACCTAGTGTAACAAAGGGTTTTTTAGCGAGCGTTAACCGCACCCGGTCATCTGCCTAGTGAACCCACAGGGGCTAGGCACACGAATCGCGTACATGCCGGAACACTCACGCCACCCCGCGAGGGAAAGCGTGCCACACTCTATCGCTCGCTTTCACTCGCGGGGTGGCGTGAGTGTTCCGGCATGTACACGATTCGTGTGCCTAGCCCCTGTGAGTGAACCACCTATTTGCAACAACAATGAATTCTGACAGTTAGGTACTGAAACGATAAGCGTTTAACACTTCAGCATGTTATGATCTACTGTTGGGTGATAAATACAAACAATGGTTACAACAATGATTTTACACTTACGAGCTACCTCAGGGCCACGTGCTTCAGCTGCAACCCCCATTTTAGAAAAAGGCACTTTATCCCCATATGACGCTTTACCTGTCTGCCGAAATTTAGATCTGGTAACCTTCCCTAATCAGCTGTAGACGTGTCTTTATACCCTATGAGAATTAACATGAGAGCCTGCGGACTAGTTACTAGTTACTAGTTACTAGTTACCAGTGACACAAATTCAACGTTATTGAGGATACTTTTTCTCCATGAAGGACACGTTCCCACATTTTCTTGTTGACGTTTTCTTCGTTACTGGCCCCAAGACACCTGATTTAAACGATTTGCAAAGATTCCTACCGCATGGGGAATTTGCACCAGTATGCTGAAATCAGGTACAAGTTGGTTTCAGTTAAAAGACAGTCTGCTAGTACGGCCGCCAACAATCATTTTTTAACAATCGGGTGTCTACAATCGGGCGATCTATTCTTACTTGGCGGCGACACACTGGCGTGTGTCTAGATGAGGAGAGCCTCCTTTAAGAATAGGAATGAGTTGGCTTTTTTTCAGCAGATAGGAAAAGTACAAGAAAAAACGGCTTTTGTCCTTACTTTAGGTTCTAAAGATAAGGAAAAATGGCAGTGCCAAAGATTGGGCACAGTTTTTAAGAAGAAGAGCAGGAAGTTCATCAGGGTTACAAAACGTAGATTCTTTAAGGATGAGCAACGCCTGTGCAATATTACGCTTCGAAAAGTCATTCTCATCCGCAGACGAAGGAATAGAGAATACTGGTTGTGGAAAAGTAGGTATTTAACTTAGTAGCAATTTCATCAGTGGTAATGGTTTTTAAGACAGATACCCAGCTGAGTCACCTTATATTTATTTAGATAAGAGTAGACAATTGTTGGTTGTGTCTTGGCATGAAGAATTAAAAGGACATTCCTTCCAGCACCATCTTTCTCGATCCTCCACATCAAATATGGCCCCCAAAGGTCTATTTCCATACCGTTAGTCAATCCTTTGGTAAAAATCCGTTTTAAAATGTGGAGTCTAGGAGATGTTCTGTTGAATAATTGTTAACTATATTTACTGCGTGACGCACGTATATGATCCTTCCCGCGCTTACAATAACCATGACGTTTCATCTCTGTTTGTGCATGTACTAATTTGCTAATAATTACCATGAAATCAAAAATCTAAAAGACTAATGCAGTAAAAAATAAAATTAATTATTCCAGTAGATCGCCGAAGCAAAATTATAAGACACTAGCCTAGAAAATTATAAATTGTGATGTTAAAATAGGAAAATTATTCCGGTTTGTGACGACACAATTAATGTGTTCATGCTGGTTCGTCTATTAGACGCAATGCCAACTGAGATAGTAGCTGTGTTCCACCCTGCGAGGAACGCAGGCAGCTACCATCTTAGTTGGCCTTGTATTACTACGCAGAGTCTCGCGTAACGGTGCGATGGCAACATGCGCATGTAGCGATCGGCACGTGGCTGTTATAAGGCAGGCCGGGTGTACCTTTAAGTTCTTTTCATAATTAGCTTTCGCCCCTCTGATGGCAGCCACCACGTTGTTTCGGGCTGTTTCGGGCTGCCACCAGGTTGTATTGGGTAGCAAATGGTGCCTATGCCATTTAGAGAAATAACGGACGATAGGAGGGGCGCCATGTGTTTTGCCAGGAACTCCCAGTCTGACGAATCTGGAGAGCGTTCTGAGTTCCACAAGCATTGTCAGAGAAGGAGCCCCCGGAGCCTTTGCTTATTTTGATATTTTACTGGATTCGAAATGCGTTCTTCAACACACATATTATCATACTTTTGATATTATATATCAAAGAATGACTTTTTTATGAACTTCTTTCTTGATGGTGTGAGTCTATTTTTTTGGGAAGGAATGGGAGGGGCAGGAATTTTAAAAGACATTGAAAATACAATTAAGGCGAGGGTGAAGGAGAAAGAAGTGGAATTGTGCTTGAAAGGAAAGGTCACCAATGGAAAAGCATTCATTTTTCTTCCGGGGAGGGGTAACTACAGAAGACTATCCGAGGGGTGCCAAAAGTGTATCAAACAATGGGCGCCTGTGCCATGGAAAAATGACAGTATGGCCAGTTCGAGCCTGGTACGAAGTAAGATTACTTGGAGCAGGGAACCAAACAAAATGCGATTAGCCCGCTTCTTCTTATTAACAAGTGACCGAACAGTGACATTCACCCAAGACTGTCTGGAAGTAGTCGGCACATTAATGCTAGGAATAAAAGTGTGAATAATGTCAGTGAGAAAATTAGTGCAGATCTCAAGTTATGCATCAACGTCAAGATCTAGGAGTTCATCCTCCCACTATTCCTCCTGACAGAGAACATTGTTCCCCAGCCTTTGGGGTGGTGGGAGTTTGAAGTTTGAGGTTTTGCTGTGTTGGTGTAGAGGACTGTGCGGCTACAGCCAGCACCCTATTTCAAAAGGGAAACAATCCCATCCTCATCAGCCACCTTGGGGGATGGTGTGGAGGGAGGTGGGGGGGGGGGGAGTGTAACCAGAGACCATACTTATAAGAAAAATAGTGGCCTCTTCCCGACGTTAGTTTTTCCGTCTCGTCATTTTTTCAAATATCTAAATTTTTTTTTTGTAGCGAGGAGAGCAAATAAAAACAACTCCGCAAGCAATACTTTTTTCTACAATGAAGCCCTTTTTGTTATGTTTATTTTTGGAATGCTCTAAGCGGAATAATACGAATGGTTGATTTGATTTGATTTATTAACGAGCCTAAATGGTCTACAGAATCGTTCGCTCAATGCTAATGCTAAACTAATTAAAAAATTAACCAAGAATGGTATTTTATTTTTTAACAATAAGTTTTTTTTTTTACAATAATAAAATAATGCGTTGGGTGTCGTAATATAGCTAAGTAAGCGACTCGGCTAGCTTACTAATAAAAACATTTAATTCGAATCACTAGAATCATTCAAAAAACAAAACTGGTAAAAGGGGCCACCAAGTTCCGAATGGTTCGGCCCTTCAAAGGGGTGATATCAACACACCAAAACATTCGCCAACTTAATCGCACCGAATAATACTTTGGTTTGGACGTTAAATGAAAGCTTGAATATTGCTACGGAAAGTAGCAATGTTCTAGTTTTCATTTAACCTTCGAACTATTAAGCGATGAGATTAACTTGGCGAATGTTTTGATGTGTTGATATTACTCCTTTGAAGGGCCGAACCCTACGAAACTTGGCGGCCCCTTTTACCAGTTTTGGTTTTTGATATGATTCTAGTGTCTTCTCAATTGTGCTGCGAGCAGCACTTTTGTACCATGTACATCTCGTTTTCTCCGTGCTGTACGTGGTACATGTAAATATAAATGTAAAGTATTTATTGGTGGAACTAACACAGAAATATTTTCATTAGTTGATATGCCTTGTTTGGAAGATAAACCCATTCTCAACCAACAAATTACCAGGTTTAGTTTTGATATGACTTGGCCTAACAAATAAAAAAAAAATTAAAACGTATTTTTTAAATAGAACTTGGTCGGCTTCCCAATGGAATATTTATATTGGCTCGAATATTGGTTAGAGTTTTGTGGTATTTTTATTAAATAATATAAAGATAATTTATTGAAGTAAGAATTCTAACTGGAGAATGATGTTAGTGACCTCAGTAAGAACAACGACCCAGCAACTTTTTTTTTAGGTTATCTTTGCTGTCGGTGACCAAATTTAACTTCAAGTGTGAGCGCGTTTGAGTGTGAAGATATTTTAATGATGTTAAATGTATATTGTTTTTGCTTCATTGGCTATTCCGCCCATTTCCCGTGAGTAGCTTGCTTTGTCATCTTGTTCTTGATGCGTTGTAGTGAGATGACGTCATGGTCAGGTGGATTAGGCACGCCTGGGAGCATGTGCTTGCTTGGTCTAGGAGCTGCTCGTCGCTCAGCTGCAGGTAAGTCTATCTTTGAAAGGCGTTTACGGCGTTTCAAACAGCTGGTAAAGTTCATATTAACAAAAATAAATAAACAGTCATCGTAAGAATGACATGCAGGAGCTTTCAAACCTTCAGTATTAGTACGAATTGGTTAAGATGTGCGTGTGTGGTTGATTGGTGGTGGTTGAATGTGCTCGCATCTACGATTTAAATTTAGACATAGAAGGTCCTTGGTAATACGATCCTTGTGGCCAAAATAAAAGTAATTTAAGGTGTTAGTAGCTGCGATTGATTCGTGTGCTGCCCTCATTTTTAAACTGTGTTCATTTGTACTTGTTGAAAGAAAAAACTTAATATCTGTTCGTTTATTTTGTTTCACCTGTGACTGATAAACTAGATTTTATCAAATCGTGCTGCCCCAGCTGTTTGCTTCACTGTGCTTCCGGTGTGCATCAAAACTAGCAGTATTCGGAGTAAACGTATAAATTGAGGTTGTTGCATAACGATTTTTGTATTTTCCCTTTTTTTATTTTATTTTCATAGACCAAGTACTATAAAGCCGACCGATCGTCGAATCGAAACGAGTGAAGCTCTCCGCTTCCGGAAATCGTGGGAAATGTGCGTCATGTGGAAGTTGCCGATATTGTGAAGTTCTGGTGCGGTGGTGAATTAATTTCCCTAAGCACTGAAATCTGATAAAAAGATGATAGTGAGATAACAAGAGTGATGAATCCTGGAAAATACTTAATTTTTAAACTATTATTATGTGAGTGCAACTTGTGAAAAAAAAAAAGAAAAACAGAATTGAAAGGATGGCTACGGCAGTGAAGTCGCCGACAGTAGTTGCTCCAGGTAAGTTAGGATGTGGCGAATGCTATTAAAATTGTAAAGTACCGAGTTATGCAAATTGAGGCTATACGGCAAGCAAGTTTGGAGCTGCATTGGCAAAATGGCAAGGTCGTTTCGTTGGTGGTGTGTATTGAAGTGGAACCTTATTTGTTGTCGAGTCCTTATCTTTGCAGACTTGTCAATATTTGTTGGGAAGGAAGCCCCTCGGGGAGTTGGAACCTGCGTAATAAAACCTTGACTGCTGCAGGCGTGTTTATTTTTAGTCATTAGCACGATTTTTATCTCGGGAGATTTTTTAATCTAGAATGTTTGACGATGGAAAACTTTGTGGAGGTAGAAGTATATGACCTGTGACGTTAAGGCAAACACTTCATTTAATTTGTGCAACAGTTTGTGTTTCTGCTATAGAATAACTAGGGCTGCCTGACAATGCGTGAAACACATTAGTGTTTTCTATATAGGCGGTTGCCATTTTTGTTGTTTTAGTTATGCTTACATGTTTTTCTGTTCATTTCTGTTATTTCACTAATTAAGATGCAGTTTTAAAGATTTGGTTTCGAGTTGAAATCAAATAATTCTGCTGACACGAAGTGTGAACTGAGGTGTGGGTGGTTAGGGGTGGTTCAACCGTTGTCACTGACAAAGCCTTTGCTGGTTAACATTTTGGTAGGGTGAGGTTGAACCATCGCCTACATTTCTACGATAAAGCCTTTTGATCGTAACACACTCTGCAGTAGGCTACAAAAAGTGGGTTGACGAAAAGTGAGCGAGAGTTTAGCTAGGCGGCCTGTGTACGTAAAACGATATGTAACATTGTATGATGAAATACACAACCGTATGCCGATTTGTGGGCCCTGATGATGTATCCACAGCACTATAAGGAACTAATCTAGACAGCCTACTTTGTTTATTCATTGCCTTCAGGGTGGACGAACGGAGATATATCTTCCTGGATCGACAATCCAGAAGGTATTCGTCAATCAACTGCTGCGATATTGCTCTGCATTGTCTACCAAGGAATCCCTGAATTTCTGAACCCATTTTTGTGTGCCATTTATAAAATGCTTTCACTTAAGTAACGTATGTTCAATAGCACAACCAGTAGTATAACTTCAAAATAGGGAGTGGAAACCCACTGAAGGGCCCACCTTCATGAAAAAACAAATTCAGTTTTTGCCCCACAAGGCGAGAGCCAGTGCAAACCCCCCCTCCCCCATCATCAAAGAAAATAATGCAGTTTTTCCTACGCAAGGCGTGGGCCCATTGGAGGCCCCCTTCATATAAAAAAAATCCTGTTTTTGCTATTCAAGCGAAGAGCGCCCTTCAAGGGGAGCCATGTCCTCACCCTTTCACACACACAAAAACCCAATAGGCCTAAAACAATTAAGTTTTTCCAACGTAAGACTCAACTTTTCACGGAACTGCAGCATGAAAGGAGTGCTGTAGTGAGATTTTGTACTCATTGCTACTGGGTGGGAACCAGCTAACCAGTGGCGTAAATAACGGGGGGGCAGGGGGGGCAAGTGCCCCCCCAAGAATGAGCCGAGGGGGCGTAAAAGTCATAGGAAAAATCAGTTTCTTTATTTTCTTCAAAACCTTTTTTTTCCCCATTAAGCAACCCAAGAAAAATATTCGTACAGTAAAGGTAAATTGATTGCAACAAATTATCAATAATACCAAAGTTCAAGAACAATAAAATGAGGGAGCAGGCATCCTGGGTCACTCATTATATAAACCCATCAAAATTTTTCAATCAGCTCACCGTCTTTGAGCTCACCAGTCGCCAGTCTCAATGGGAAACCCATTTTTCTTAGCTGAGGGTTTGAGGCTTGCTACATAGCACGGCTTGTATTGTGGACCCACTAAGCATAGTGTTTATACTGTTTAAATTACACGCGTAAGTGTTTGTCCTCTGGTTTTATAATTTTATTGTTTTTGGACAATGAAGTGGACGTACGTTTTTTAGCAACAGCATTATCAACGCAATTTGTTTTCTTAACTGCGTATCTAGACACACGCTAGTGTGTCGCCGCCAAGTAGACGTTTTATTGTTGTTGGAGCTTAATTGTCAGAGCGTAATTGTTAGAGTGTTATTGTTGTCAGATGGCGGCTCACTAGCAGACCGTGTCTTTTAACTGAAACCAACTTATACGTGATTTCAGCATACTGGTGTAAATTCCCCATGCGGTAGAAATCTTTGCAAATCGTTTGAATCAGGTGTCTTCGGTCCAGTAACAAAGAAAACGTCAACACGAAAATGTGGGAACGTAACCTTCATGGAGAAAAAGTGTCCTCAATAACGTTGATTTGTGTTACTGGTAACTAGTGACTAGTAACTAGTAACTAGTCCGCAGGCTCCCATGTTAATTCTCATAGGGTATAACGACACGTCTACAGCTCATTAGGGAAAGTTGCCAGATCTAAATTTCGGCAGACAGGTAAAGCGTCATATGGGGAAGTGCCTTTTTCTAAAATGGGGGTTGCAGCTAGAAGCACGTGGCCCTGAAGTGGCTCGTAAGTGCAAAATTATTGTTGTAACCATTGTTTGTATTGTCATTCAACAGTAGATTATAACATGCTTAAGTGTTGCACGCTTATCGTTTCAGTACTTATATTGTCAGAATGCACTGTTTTTGAAAATAGGTGGTTCACTAAGAGACAGAATATCTTTATCTTTTATTGCAAAGGTTTGGTCTTTTTTTTTTACGGTACACGAATCCAAACTGAATTATCTGCCCCACCACGATAAAAGGGACAATTTTGCTGGAAAGAAGATTAGGAAACAAAATGCACATCGTCAGCACAGGTGGGAACGTGTTATTTATGGAGAAAAAGTTTCCTCCCAAAACCAAAACCACCCAAAACCAAAACTGGTATAAGAGCAGCTGCCAAGTTTCCAAGAAGGGTCGGCCTTTCAAAGTAGTGATATCATTCAACCAGGGAAAGAACGCAAAGGTTAATCCTATTAGCCAACTTAATCGCACGGAATAATACTTTGGACGTTAAATGAAAACTTGAAGAATGCTACCGCTCCATAGCAATTGATTAGGTCCTTGCAATTACCATACTGTTACGCTTGTTATTAATTTATTTGGAATGACAATAGCAAATGTGAAATTTATGAATGAGAACATTCATACAATAAAATACCTCCACACAAAAAAGGTAGGGGTGACAATTACACCGTGGGATTTTTGGTCATTCACAGGCCTATGAAAGTCGTGATATCCACCCAAAACCAAAACTGGTAAGAGAAGCCGCCAAGTTTACAAAAAGGGTCAGCCTTTCAAAGTAGTGGTATCATTCAACCGCTAGTAGCAATCTTCTAGTTTTCATTTAACCTTCGAACTATTAGTAGGTGCGATTAACTTGGCTAATAGGATTAACCTTGGCGGCCTTTGCCTGGTTGAATGATATCACTACTTTGAAAGGCCGACCCTTTTTGTAAACTTGGCGGCTTCTCTTACCAGCTTTGGTTTTGGGTGGATTATTAATCTTACTCGCCACCGCCAGAGCTTATGGGCTGAAGCCAACTCCAGTAAGAAAAAAATTTATGTAACAAAAAACAAACGTATCCGCTAAGTTTTTTAAAACATGCCCCAAATCTGGAGTCATTCTTGTGCATGCTACTGGCTGAAGGGGCGTAAAAATGGTTAATTGCCCCCCCAGAAAAAATATTTATTTACGCCACTGCAGCTAACTCACGTAAAAATATCTCTTAGAGCAGAGAACATCGGCTCTATCTTCTATGAAACGGGTCACTATTCGTTTGGGGAAGGAAGAGAAAAAAGAAAAACAGAATTTTAAAATCCTAATACCCTTCCCTCCCCTAAGCCCCCAAAATGGTAAGCATTGAGTAAATGACCCAGCAGTGACCTTGTGAGCTGGCTGCAAAGGCCAACGTTGAGGGCAGTGACACTGTAGCGCCAATGTAGCTAAAAAAAACAGGTGCTACATTTTTAAGATATAGGGCCCGGTTTTTATGGCTGGTCGGGGGGGGGGGGGGGGGGCATAAGTGTAGGTATGGCCCTGGGATCTGTGATAAACGAGCTTTTTTCTCTCTGCGCGAAATTCTAATAGAAATCGGCTTTATCTGTGCAGCTCAGACTTATCTGATTTGGGTTCTAACACGGATGCTCACAGGGTAACCCTTTCCCCTACACATCCCGTCTGTGTGTTACTTTGGACATAAGAAAGGGTTGGGTATATAATAAGTTATCTGCATTCATCTTTAGGACACAGGTATGGAATTTGTGCCCTTGTATCTTTTTCGTAATTTTTTTTTCATCTCCTTTAGTTCAGTAAACAGAGTAAAATTCTGCTAAACTCAAAATATCTGACACGTATCCATATTTCTGCTGACGTTCACTTGAGGTATAAGTTTAACATTTGTTTTATTCTCTGTTTGGAATGGAATTAATGCATTACTCACTCCAGGATAATGCAATTCAAAAAAAGCTTTCGAGGTGGTAAACTTATTTCTGTTGGTCTTCGCATTATGAGAGACTGATAGATTACACGAAATGACGAGTCTGTGACGCAGATTGAAAGTAAAAACACCTTCTGGTGCTCAATGTTAGAAACTGCCAAAAACCGATTGTATCATACCAATAGAAAGGTTGCCTTTAGTTTACATCAATTGGTTGGACAGTCAGTGTCGAACCATCACCAACTTTTAAAATGTACCACATCCCATTACTACCTTTTGGTTTGCCACAGTTTCTCACGATAATAGGCTATGTATATCAATTCTGGAACATCAGAAGAATAGGGATTCCCCCGTGTAAGAAACTGCTGCGACGTGCGATGTACGTCGCAGAAAATTCCGGGCGGCCGCAGAAAATAATCGCGCTCTTTTTTTTTTTTACCGTAAGCCGCACTTTTTTTAGATATATGCGGAAACAACGATACTTTTGCTAAATATTGACCGATTTTGACGTTCAAATACACCATTTCAACCCTTTTTTCGTGAGCTTTTCAATGGTGCAAACCACAAATCGGTAGCTCCACCCGTTCTGAAGTCATTTATAAAAAACCATTTAACTTATATTTTTAAACAAATGTGGCTTGCAATATACCCTGTGTTCGTGAAGTTTCTTATTTTCACTGTCAGTTTTAGAGTCTGAAGCAATACATGAAACATGGGATCTGTGATTTGGAATATTTGTATGAAAAGATTTTGGGGGGAGGGGGAGAAGGGAGTTCAACTGATGGTACTTTGAAAGTGTGGGCACGTCTGAGAGGTGAGTTTTTGTGAAACGGAGAGGCCATCCTGCAGAATACAGGATTACGAGGAAATTTTAAAAACAGTTTTAGTTGCCATGTAAGGTATTTATTTCTACAAGCATTTAAAAAATGTTACTGTGGATAAAGTAATGGGGAAAAAAGTTATAGAAAGGTTTTTAATGATTTTGATGCTTTGCCATGCTTCCAAAAAAAAAAGTAAAAAATTGTCACTTCAAAGGGCTTGTTGCCTTCAAAAATTCCCAAACTGGAAAAATTAACCCTGCAGAAAAATGTTTAGGTTACAAAGCTGCGTCGCAGAAAGCTGTGGAACATTATAACACTGGGAGGGATTCCTTTGCGACTCCTTCCCTACTGTGCAAGGCTTCTGTGCAAGGCAACGCACCGCGTCTTGTGTTTAGGCTACTCCGCGTATGCGGGAAACAGACGTTGGCATTGGTTGACACCAAAGAGAGCAACTTTCGATAATTTATGAGGACCAAACTAGCCTTTGGGCCCCAAAAATGGCATGGGAAAAAGTTGTACAGCTTGTTGTTTTAAGTTATTCTAGTGCAAAGAGAAGCCGATCGAATTGGTTTTCTTCTTATAAGCCTCAATTCCTCGTGATGTAAGTTGACGTTATCAGGTGCCGGGGCACGTTACATGACTTCAGTAAAGTCGAGGTTTGGAAAAGTTTAAGAAGGAGAGTTTGAAACTGCAGAAACCTCTAATCTAAAAGTACAAGGGACAGAATTACTAATTTACCTATATGGTGCCATGGATTTTATACTGTTTTATTTTTATTATTAGTAAAAACACCGTTATTCATTTTACTGTGAAACACTACAACGTGTAAATGAGCGCCACCGAAAAATGCCTGTTTTTCAAAAATGAAATTTTTTTTCTCGAGGCACCCAAATGCCTCGCCGTGGCATATTTGGCAATTTTCGCAATAATGGTCCGATTTCCACAAACTCTTCAAAGTTTAATAGCCTGTCCAAATACAAGATACTTGGGGAAGCCCAAATCCGAACTTTCCACCCGGAAGTACCAATAAACCACGTTTGAAGATCGCCTCCAAACCACCTCAGCGCTCCTTCTTCATGGCCGCCATTGTAAAACTCTGTATTTTTGTATTCGCATTTTATTCTTTTCCTTTCAGGGCAAAAAACCCGAACATAGTAGCTTAGTGTATTGTACGAGGATTTATGTACAGACAACCATTTTGAAGTGTGATATTTTTTATTGTGTTTGTCGGCCGCAATCCATATGGACAATTTCCACAACGATCGAATTTTAACTTTAAAATTTTAAAACATTAAATGTTCTCTGTAACTTAATGCGTTACAGCATTCAACTAGCTAGTTTATTTAACCGCATTTATACTTTTATTATATTCTTTTACCCCCAGAAACGCTACCATATGTCCAAACGTATAAACGTCTTACGACCTGGCATTCTACCGGACACGAATTTTTCAGTGTATATATGTTTATTTTAGTTCTCCTCCGACCTGACTGAGACCTACCGAAATCTGTAAATAGCTTGATCTACTATTAAACCCTAAAAGAATTCTTAAAAAGATCTGTTCAAACCAAATCCGAAGGTCAAACTGTGCAAAAACTTCGAATTACCCAATTTTGCCCCCCTCCCCAGCCAAAACTAGTTGTGGTGTTTAACACTGCAGTTTACCGTTAAAGCTTATAAAATTTAATAGTAATGCATTACCCAAGCCAAAGTAATAAGCTTTAACAAGAGCCTATTCACGTTACAAATATGTAAATATTCAATCTGTAGCCAATAATACAAAGTAAAGGCCCATTTCCAAAAGTTCAATTGAGTAAAACTCAAAACAGGCCTATCTTTTTCCGTTTTACATGTTCCCACTCCTTCAAACGGCTCTGCACCCAGTCCCTTTGTTCAACCGACTTCTCCTCCCACTTTCCATTGTTCTCGAGGCCCTCAACCAACCAGACCCCCGCAGCTATCCTCGACGTCCGCGCTTTCCCCCCTCTCCAGCATAAAACCCCAGCCCCAGAATGGATAGTTAGTACAGCTCACAGATCTCAAGCTAGAGAAGGGTCACGCCAGTCGGGAGTGGACGCCATGTCCGGAGAATGCCATGCCGGGCACGATGGTAGTGGTTTGTATGTTATAGTTTAGCTTTTGAAAGTTTAGTTTAGGACCCCCATATTCTAAATTTTAGTTTAAAACTTAACTTAACTCTCTAGCTAGAGAATATTATGGTGGAGACGCCTGTAGCGGCATCTTAGGTTTCCTCTCCCCATAACGTCAGAGTGGTTCTATTTCTGAAAACCAAATTTTTCCAGTTTATTTTAAATGGATTTTTAATCTAAACTAAATGACGGTTTGATCTTTGTGGAAGTCAAATTGAAACAAACTGATGCCTAAGTGTAAAATTGCCGGGCTTTTTATTACTTAGAACAGTTCTCTAAGGAACTAAGGGATGTTGATCTTTTTGTATTTGGAAAACTTAGAAACATAACTGTGGACGGTTGATCATAAGAAACATACTGTCAGATAGACTACTATCAGTTGCGGCTGTTTTGTCTTGCGGGTGTCTCCGGGAGCACTCATGATTTACTTTTTCTAAATGTGAAAATTTAAACTTTTATTCAAACCAAGTGTGTTTGTCTGAATTGTGAATTGTTACTTTGTAAATTCAAACTTGTTGCTTTTAATTAATTTGATTCAAAAGCTTTCACGGAAACAAACTATAATGTAAAGTGTACTTTCATTCTCTGTCGCAAAAATAAAACCAGGAGTTTTAAGCTTCAGTCGTTTGCTAGACTTGATTAATTGTAGTTTAGTGTAAAATTAAATATGTAGGCCATTTTTAGATTTTAGCTAGTTAAACAGTTAAATCCACCGTTGGTGGCAGCGATACCGACAGTTTAAGGTTAGGCCCCTTTAATTAGGACCGGCGCTTCATCCCCCATGCTGGGACAGTGTCCATGCTGTGTTGAATAACGTAAAAAGTCGTCATTAACACCGTTTAACCTCAAGCTGAAACTCCACGTACACCAGGGAAACCGGGGGCGTTACAAGCACCTAAGCCGTCGTAGCGTCCGCCGTTACAAACGATTGAAAAATGTCACACGAGACTCACAAAAACGCACACTTTCACAACGAAGATAGTTTACCAACTGCAAATTTTCAACTACTAACTGTAGTCGTCATCAGGCACCTTAAAGGTAAGTTTGAACTCTGTTTACCTTTTTTTTTTAGTCCAATACACGATCCGAATTCGAAACTTGGTGCAAGGCCCATCATTTTCTAATATTACATACCTGATTGGGAAAGACTTGCGAAGGAAGCTCGAAATTGAATGGAAGATTGCGTGTAAAGAACGGCCCGAGTGATACAGTGGGCAAGGGTGAACCAATCGACTGAATATAGCAGACAGCGGCAGTTTCGAATTCGAACCGTGTATTGGACTGAAAAACGAAATGTAAACAGAGTTCAAACTTACCTTTAAGGTGCCTGATGACGATTAAAGTTAGTAGTTGAAAATTTGCAGTTAGTAGACTATCTTCGTTGTGAAAGTGTGCGTTTTGTGAGTCTCGTGTGACATTTTTTATTAATCCATGCCCTATGGAACGAAATACTTCATATAAGTGGACAATACATTTGTTCCACCCCTTGTGGTGTGCGCATTAATTTTTCTTGAGATGTCTGATAACAGCCATAGTAGATGCCTGCTTCCGGGTTTTGAAATTGGCGTTCCAGGTATATGCTTTCTTCCCCTCCTCCATACCTTCGTTCTACGACAGACATGTTTTATATTTTTCCTTCTATGCGTTCTCCCCCCTCCCCTGCTCTTCCCTTCTCCATCAACAGTTTATATGCTTTGCTCCGAACTTCTATTCCCAAATATTCAGCTTTACCACAGATGTAGAATCCCTCGAAAATAAACGTACCATTTGTAAACGCAGGCCGCCGAAAAAACGTCGTTTTTCTGACGAACAATTTTTTTCTTGAGCGCACCAAAACGCAAAAAGACCTCGGTCTTAAAAACCTCAGCCATTTTTTTAATAATGGACAGAAACAGCCAAACTCTTCAACCATAAATAGCCGGAAACAATAGCTACCTCTTGGGGAAAACTGAATTTGAAAATTCCTTCTAGAAGATTCAGAATCCACATTTGAAAAACTCACGAAACCAACCGCAGCGCTCACCATTTCCGGCTGCCTTTATTGAAACCCGATGTACATTTGTAATTTACTTTTCGTTATTTCTCTTGGGCAAAAAGCCCACATACACTAGCTTAGTTGTGCATTAGGAGGGGCTTCCTTAATTGGTACTTAACCTCACATAAATGTGGATACAGACATTTTAAGTGTGATATTTTTTAGGCTATTATGTTTGTCGGCCGCAAATATCTTATGAAAAATTTCCACTACGATCAAAAACTGTCTTTTAACTCAAAGGTTAAACTTCCCATTTAATTAATGCGTTCTAGCATTTATCTAAGCTAGTATATTTAATCTTTATGTATATTCTTTTGCCCCCAGAAACGCTACCATTAGTCCGAAACAATTCGACATCGGCATTCTCACTGACACGATTTTTTGTGTAAATATTTTTGCTTTAAATCTCCGTCAGACTCCGACAGTGACCATCCGAATGCAATAACTAGCTTTTACTTCAATTAAAACAATATATCTTACAAAGATCTGTTTCCAAAGCAAACCAAAGTCGATCTGTGCAATAAAACTCCGCCCTCCCCCCAACCTAGTTGTGGTGTGTAATACTGCAGTTTACAGTTAAAGCTTGTAAAATCTAATAGTAGGCCTAATGATTTATTCGTTACCCAAGCCATACTACTAAGCTTTAACATGAGCCATTTCACAAAGCACTCGTGTAAATATTCAATCCATAGTCATTTAGTCAATATTTTAATGTAAAGGCCTTTCCCAAAGTTCATGAATTAAAACCAATTTGGCCTGTCTTTACATGTCCCTACTCCTTCAAACGGCTCTGCACCAAAACCCTTTGCCAAACCGACTTTCCCATTGTTCTCCTGGCCCTCCACCAATCAGACCCAAGCAGCTATCCTCGACGTCCGCGCTTTCCCCCCTCTCCAGCATAAAAAGCCCCAACAGGACAGCTCAGTCAGCACAGCTCACAGATCTCGAAGCTAGAAGGGTCACGCCGGTCGGGAGTGGAAACGTCGCGTCTAAGGATGCCATGCCGGGCAAAATGGTAGTGGTTTGTATGTTTATAGTTTAGCTTTTGAAAGTTTAATTTAGGACCCCCCCAATTCTAAATTCATAGTTCAAAACTTAAACTCTAGCTAGAGAAAATTATGGGAGGTGACGCCATCGGCATTTCTGGTTCCCCACCCCCATAACGTCAGAGTGGTTCTCTTTCTAAAAACCAAAACTCTTTCTTGTTTATTTTAAATCTAACTTTAATCTAAACACTGGACAGTTTGATGTTTATGTGGGATTCAATGGAAAAATAACTTCAATGTGTACTTTATAATCAAGTCGAGGCCTTTTAATTTTAGTAGTTTCTTAGCAACAGAAGCTCTGGGGAGTTTGATCTTTTGTCTAAAGCACTTAGAAACATAACTGTGAAACGGTTGATCTTTATGCGTAATTGAAACATACTGTTTGATAGATTGTAACCAGCGGACGCTGTTCAGTCTTGCGGGTGTCTCAAGAGAGCGCTCAGTATTTTACTTTTTCTAATCTGAAAATTTGAGTTTATTCAAAACACCAGTTGTCGTTTTGTCTGATAACGTGAATTTCTTGTTGTAAATCCAAGCTTCGTTGCTTTTAATATTTTATTCAAAAGCTCTTCTAGTCAACATAAATGTAAAGTATTCTTTTCACATTCTCTGTTGTTAAAATAAAACCAGGAGTTTTAAACTTTAGTTCGTTTACTAGCCTATTAATTGTTTGAGTGTAAAATAAATATGTAGCCCATCTTTAGTTTTATCCTCCTTTAACCAGTTAACTTAATTCCACCGTTGGTGGCAGTGAATTACCAATAGTGTTAAGGTTAGGCTCCTTTAATTAGGACCCCGACGCTTCATTCCCCATGCTAGGACAGTAGCCCAAACTGTGCTCATACCGTAAAAGTCGATATAATCACCGCTAAACCTTAAGCTCCGTGTCAACCAAAAAAACCGGGGGCGTTACAAGTATCTCAGCCGTCGTAGCGTCTGCCGTTACACATTACCTATCGGTAGATCATTTTTTCAAAAATATTTCTATGATTTCATTGCCCAATTACGTTATACATTTTTAATTAGCTTCAACTTTAATAATGTACTTTAGAATACTCCTTCTTAATTCGTTTGTGCATATAAAGAATTGCGTCCCCCCCCCTCCCCCTCCTCAAAAAAACATGTTTACATATTAGACCAGTTTCAAAATATGCTAATTTGTGTTTACCACTGGTTAAAACATCGCTGTTTCCAACAGCCTTTTCCTTGCGGTCGGAGATAAAATGTTTCGGTATTCTTTTATTCAGACAGGGGGAATAGCGACCATAAACCTCCATTAACATTTTCCTCAATACATTCTCAACTTTTCTATGAACCTCTCCCTCCCCCGCTCTTGCTTTCTCTTTCAACACTTCTTAAATATTCCCCCTCAACCCCAACTTTTTTTTTACTTCTCTGCTTTGCTCTGAACTTAGGATTCATTGCCTAATTATGTTATACATTTTTAATTAGCTTCAAATTTAATAATGTACTTTAGAATACTCGTTCTTAATGATATAAGTATGTTAAAACAAAATATGTAGCCTATCATCGCAGTCCAAGGACAATGACGACAAATTTTTTCATTAAATTAAACTAATTAATTCTTTTTCGCATATATAAAAAAGGTAATGTTGATGCTGAAAGCATACCAATATGCTTTGTGAATGAGAGACGGAAGCTAGGAAGGTGCTGCGGTTGAATAGCATCGGAATATAACTGTTTTTAAATTCCTGTTCGATTGGCATCTACGTAATGAATAGCAACTTTTATGTTCGGTAAAAAATGATTGTCAGTAAAGTGATCTTGTCGGTAACGCATGTCTGTGAAAAGATTGTCGGCAAAATGATCAGCACCCGAAAATCGCATCCTCCCATCCTTGCTTATAGCGTGGCCTCCAAGTTAAAATTCAGCAAAGGTCCAATGGCAACGTTTAGACTTCCCTCCCTGAAGATCTGACAAGCTTAAAAAAACAAAGGTAGCTTACACCTAAGTAGAATCAATTTTGATTAGCCTGCTAAGCGTATTAACGTGAATTGGGAAGCAAATTCAGCTGCCTTATCAGTCACTGTTGGTATTTGATTTTCAGTCCAACATCGACCCTTCAGATTTCAATTAAAGGAGCATTCTTTTCTTGCACAGTGACAGTGTTATCAGTAGACCTAGACTATATTGATTTTAACGAGAGAATAACCTGCCTAGAACTACGGTGTTTGGAATAGAGAAGGCATGACGTCTTGTGTCAGATTGACTTTTTATAGCTGCAATAGTGTAAGAGGTGCACCTTTTGAGCACTTGCAGTTTGTTAGTTTGACTTCCATTTTAGCAATGCAAGGTAAAACTCCATATCAGCTAGACAAGCCAGGAAAATGTGTAGTCACATCTGCATGGCTCGAAATGAGCGGTATCGCATCTCAATTTGCTCTACAATTTTAGACGTTAGCGATACAAAATTGAAATTTGCGTAGCAATTTAGCGATGCAACATCACGGCGAAAGAACTTTATAATTATGTTAATAGAACAGTCATTGTGTTCTGTAAAATTTTAATCCCTACAAAAGTTAGGTTATTTTTACACCACATGCAAAGAATGAAAAATTGAACGATACACAATCGTAACAGGAAGCATCAGAATATTTCGGTATTAAAAAAAATAATGCATTTTATGCGTCACACAATCTCATTCCCTTGTTCTAGCTGAACCATCAATTAAAGCAAAAACACCCTTTGCCTGCCAAAAAAAAAATATTTATACTTAATGAAAACTGCTAACCATTATTTTGCGATTGCTACGCAAATTTTTTATTTGCATCGCAATTATGCTACACACTTTTTTTCTGGTCGTTTCGAGCCCTGATCTGAATAGATTTGTTGTGCCGATTTCCTCCTCAACTCCACCGAGTATTAAGAGAGGAGGCAATTTTAGAATGGATGCTTAATTCAAAAGTTGTATGCTGCTGTTGATGTGCGTAGCTTTTACAGCAATTGGTCTACGATGTTTTTGTAGAAGCTGCAACATGTTTTGTCTACTTCACGCTATAGTTTACTGTATTGTTGGGCGCTGATCACATTTGGCTGTTGTGATGTAGTCAGGGAGCAGGTGTAAAAGCGTGCACATTTTGCCAACTCATATTTTTAACTTAGAAGTTGTTGTTTACATCCCAAGGAATAGTTTTCACATGTTGCCACCTTGGCAATACACATTTAATTTTACGCATTAAGGGACTGCTCAGAATTTCTCAGCAGGGGGGGGGGGTTGGATAAAAGAGGGGGCTACAAATTTTTTTGCTGCCCTTCAAGGGGGGGGGGTCAAAATTTTTCACTGGCTCTAAAAGGGGGGGGGGGGCTGTAATAATTTTCATTATTTTTTTTGGCAATTCACGTTGTGCAATAGTCCTATAAATGCTCTTCAGAATTCTTTAAAAAAGTTCTTCTGAATCAATAAAATAGCAATAAAATGCAATAAAATAACCCCGCTGTAAACATTAGTAATTTAATTTTAAAATGTCTCATGATTATAAAGTGTAGTATTTTCCCAGTCAGGCTTATGTATTCCTTTCTCAGATATCTGCAACGTGTGGTTGTAACACATGTGGTTTATTGTTTAAAAAGGGACAGCGGAGTTTTCCGGTTGGATTTTTCCAGCTAAATTGTCCCTCTCTCCGTCGATCGAGCAGAATGACCAATTTTGGTTAATTCTCGTTAAACAAAAAACAAAACGATGTTTTCTCACTGGTTGCATTGCACAGCCAATTCTCTGATCGAACAAGATGGGATGCTAACACCAGGAGTCGACCACAGGATTATTTCTGAGTCTACCTCCAGACCAGTATTCCAATGCACAGGAATGGATTGATATGTGTAAACAGAAACGGTTATCAACTATTAATGCGTCGATTTTTTTTGGAAGGGGGGGGGGCTACTAAAAAAAACCGGCCCTTCAAGGGGGGGGGGACCAAAATATTTTTAGGTCGAGTTTAGGGGGAGACTAAAAAATGTTGGAAGGACTCCACCACAAACTTCCGACCCCCCCCCCCCCCGCTCACAAATTCTGAGCGGTCCCTAAAGATGGTGGCCAAAATGGTGCCCAATTTTGCCATTTGGCCGATTATGCAAGAACCGTTAGTGATACACAAAAACGGTTGAGATAAAAGTTGTTTGCAATAATGCAATCCACAATGTCATTCACACACATTTTTTTATAGCAGTTATGGTTTTCGAGAAAAATGTATTTTGGCCCATTTTCTGCCAATTTTTTGCTAATTTAATGCTAACAGACGTCTCAATTTTTCTACTTACGTCTTTCAACTGCTGCTGCGTCGTTTCTAATTCAGGTGGATGGCTCCGATTAGATTAATTCGAAAGGTGAGAGTGTCTTCTTTGTAACAAGGGTCGTTGAAAGGGTCTATGACTGCAAGGAACAGAGCTTCTCCCGTTTTACGAGGGGCTGGTGTCACAGTCACCATTGGATTTTTCGCTCATTTTCAAAATTCCAACTGCTATTGTGATGTGTCTAATTTAGGTTGATGACTCCAATTAGATTCATTCAAAAGTTGGGGATGTCTTCTTTGCAACAAGGTTCGTTGAAAGGGTCTATGACTGTTATAAATCGACCTACGCACGTTTTACTAGTGGCTGATATCACAGTCTCCGTTGGATTTTTCGCTAATTTTCAACTTTCAACTGTTATTGTGACTTGTCTAATTTAGCTAGATGACTCCAA
>JAHWFP010146586.1:32027-51258 GCA_023313725.1 Lithobius niger
GCCACCGAAAATTAGCTGGACATTAAAAAGTGTCCTCGTTGTGAAAAAGAAGACACTCCACCTTTCGAATGATTTTATTTGGAGCCATCCACTTGAGTTAGAAACGATGCAGCAGCAGTTGAAAGTTGTAAGTTGACAAATTGAGACATCAAATTAGACAAATTGAGACATCAAATTAGCAAAAGATGGCCAAAAAATGGCCTAAAATCCATTTTTCTCGAAAAGCATAAGAGATGTGAAAAACGTGTATGGAAATGACATTGTATATTTCGTTATTGCAAACAACTTTTATTTCAACCGTTTTTGTGTATCACTAACGGCAATTCTTGCTAACGTTTCTTGCAGAATCGGCCAAGTGGCAAAATAGGGCGCCATTTTGGCCGCCATATTTAATGCCTAATACATTAAATCCGTGTTGCCAAGGTGGCAACATGCGGAAAACTATTCCTTGGTATGTAAACCACAACTCCAGAGTGAAAAATAAAAAGTTGGCAAATTGTGCACAGTAGCCCTAAATTCCTGACACTGCTCCATGACTAATGCGGTTTCATTTAAAATTTTCGCTCCTGTCCACTGATCTTTACAAGGCCCGCTGGCTCTGTGGTTCACTGATCCAGAATCGGTCAATGAAGAGGCTGGATGTTCATGAGTTTTACGTTGTTTCTGTCCAATAGGTTACTTGAAATGAACTCCAGTGCCCGGAGGTGTGAGTACCTTGTGGAGTTGGAATGAAAGAGGGTACTAATCCTACTCTGATTTGGATTATGGAGATGGAGTGGTGCATTTCTACCCAGTTGATATCGTCATAAGGATTATTTGCAGTGATATGGTCTCGGATTCTGGTTAGGACGCCACGTTGTGTCTCTCCCGCAGCTGCTTCACGTTAATAGATTTTGGGTTCTGCAGGGTTCTAATTTTTAAAGTTTTGATTTCGCATTGAACTGATTTTTTATGTCATTAAACACGTCTAGTTTCCCACTTAACCATTGTAATTTAAATCCGTTCACTAGAAATAACAGGTTACAAATATTTGTATGATCATACAACAACAAATAAGGGGAAGAGAGTATATACAGTCAAATCTTAGGCTTATTCTAAACTAACTTCTGATCAGGGGCTGTGCATAGTCCAGCTTTTGTGATTATGTAGGTAGAATTGTCATAAATTTAGGGTGTCCCAATCTCCAGTTTTCCTGCCTATACTCCAGCCGTCTAGCCCTTCCCTATAACAACTTGGAGTGCACTCAGCGTCCATTGCATAATGACCGAAGATGAAATACCTATGTTTACTTCATTCAAGAGTGTTCGCTACTTATCTAGACGAGTGACATCTCGTTTAACCAAATTGAACATGGGCTCTAGATGGCAGCTGCTGCGAATTCACCGTTGTCCAGTGCTGTGAAACTGATTTTACACTTTTTGGTCCACGAAACACCTTATAAATCATTCATAGGTTTATCCTTGACATAGCAGTTTCTGTGTAGCTCGTAATAAAAAAACTTGAAAATCGAAACCCATCACGGTAGCTTTTGCTGCTAGTGACAAATCAGGTGCAAGTTCCATGTTACCATTATCAGAAACGGCTGACAATTTCAGCAGCACCAAGACCCTGTATTTCATAATAATAAAAAGGAATTTATCCAGTCATAGGTGGAAAGGAGCTTAAAGGGTGTAGCCACTCGTATAAGTCCTATTGTTCGGTAGTCGTTAAGAGTTCAGAGATGGGGCGATGAGTGACAATAGGGCGAATTGAGGGCAAGTTCAGGTTTCAGAACCCTCTGAGAGGAAATCTCTTCAGCAAACTGGAAAAACGTGCCACTGTTGGCATAATGACCACCTCCCCGGACAGCGAATTCCATGGGCGGACAACTCTAACAGCGGAGAAGTTTGGTCTGCAGTCTCGCTTAGTCGAAGCAACTGCCAACTTACAAGAGTGGCCTCTAGTCGCCTTGTTAAAACAATGGTCAGAGGAGGCCATGTCGATGGTCAACAGACCACGGACAATAGTAAAGGTCAACCCCAGATCCACACACAGCCTGCACAGTTCAAGGGACTCGAGCCCGGTTAGGAATCTGAACCACACTCCATATGGGAGGTCGCGAAGGCCAATGATTGTCTTTGTATAAGCGGCGCTAGACAGTCTCGATTCTGTCATTGTCCTGGAGGAGGTAAGGAAGCCAAACATGGCTCGCATGCTCCAGTAGAAGTCACACAAAGAAAAAAGCCCTAAATTTTAACTTTTTGAATGCCTGACGTGAAACTACACTCACCAATTGTGAGCCTACGATAAGTTTTAGAAACAATCGTGTCGTTCGACATGAAACAACGCTCGCCAATCGCGAGCCTACACCAATACAAATACGCACAATCTCACAACAAGGAAATTAGTCTTTAAGTGCATATTTCAATTGGTGTTAAGATTTTCTGAACGCTCAGTACTGAACTCAGTTCTGAACTCAGTACAATGTGTGAACGTATTTTTAAAGTTATCGCGAGCCTACGATAAGTCTTAGACCATGTTGCAATGGTCAGTCGACTTAGGGTCGAGGTGATGTGTACCCCGAAGTTATCGATCTCAAGAGACCCCCGGAAGGGTAAGTTCCTGAAGTAGACGAAGGAGCACCAGCAACCGATGTGGAACACCTGACACTTGAGATGAAAGGGGTAATTGCCACAACAAACTCCATTTGAGAACATTGTTGATTCCCTCACAAATTGAAGTGGGTCAACAAAGGGGTCTAAGAGTTGACCCCCTGAGCTTCAAGTCATCATCAAACTTAAATTGCATGGTTAATGGACGGTCGCACTTAAGGTCATTTAAATTGACCACAAAGAGCAG
Organism: Lithobius niger; assembly: GCA_023313725.1. Taxonomy (NCBI): domain Eukaryota; kingdom Metazoa; phylum Arthropoda; class Chilopoda; order Lithobiomorpha; family Lithobiidae; genus Lithobius; species Lithobius niger. The sequence goes on from JAHWFP010146586.1 coordinate 34,866, forward strand.
GGGGCCAAATACGGACCGCTGTGGAACCCGACTGGTAATGGCAAAGGGGGCAGAAAAAGCAATGCCAATAAGGACTCGCTGGGATCTTTCCTCAAGGAAAGCAGCCACCCATTTTAACAATGACTGGCGTAAAATCGACGTCGGAAAATTTCAAAAGAAATTTCGAGTGCACAACAGACTCGAAAGCTTTACTGAATTCGAAGTTGACGACATAGGTATGCTGAGATTGAGAGCGTCGGTCCACAGGTTGAGACAATGGAGTAATTGGCAAATAGATGACCTACCAGAAACGCAAGTTGGTCGTCCAAAATAAGATCGTTTTCCAACAAGAAAGTTAACATGTTAGTTTTAACAATGGTTTCTACATGCTGTTCAAAATTTCCATTACCTGTAAATTTAGCATTCTGTTCTCTGAATGCTCATTATTCCCTAGAGATTTTAAGTTGTTTAGAACCGGCCAGCTTGGTAACCCAAGTGCACAAGTGCGCACTCCTTCTACAAAAGCGCCGCGGCGCATCAGGTTGTCACCTTTCTTCTCTAGCGACCACTGTGTAGACACATTCTCGTTTTTTCCCGCAGCGTTTCGTCTATCTGAATACCTTTCGGCAATGATAGCAAGAACGAAAGGCGCTCCGAAAGAAGCCCCTTCCCGGAAGACCACTCCTCCGGCCAGCCCATCGTCTGTTCATCCTGATGTCGTCGGCCCATCATCTCCACTTCCTGGTCCGTCGGAACCTTTGACTGCCTGTCGCCGGCCTCGCCGTGATCAACTCCAGCGATCATCCTCACCGGCTTCCCTGCATGGCGCGACTCCCTCTTCAAGCAAATGCCGCTCTCTTTCCGGGCCCCGCTCACCATGTCTGTCGCCCACCCTGTCGTTGGCTCCCACTGGCGCAGCAGTCAACATTTCAACCACGTGTCCTGTCCCTGGCGGTCAGAACGTGAATTCAACTACTATCTTCAGTCAGGCACTCCAGACTGAGTTTTTCAAAGTCAAAGAAACTTATTCCAGATAGAAGTGGAAAGTCAAGTCCCAAAAAGACGGCAAGAGCCCCAAATGCTCTCAGCCACCGGCTGACACTCCTCTCGACCTGTCATCCCGTTCATCCTCCAGACGTCAACCTCTTTTGAAAGACCTACGTAGTTCATGTCCTCTTGGATAGTGCCATACGAGACTTTAACTAGAAGCAACAAATGCCTTGGACCTCGCCACCGCCTTCCTCACACAGCAAGTCTTATACCCTCGACTGGGTTACAGCATCATCTTCTGGTGTAGTTTTTCGCAAACGTCGCTGTTCTCCACCTGTCGATTACCACAAGAGACGTCGCAGCTCTTGTCCCTCATGTTCTTACCGGGAAAGACCTGCCAACTTTTATTGATCCCAGTCTTTTACCACAGACAGCGTTAGCGAGACGAATTCGGCTTTTGCAGCTGCCAAGCTGAACTGCCGCCTCCATCAGGTCAGGTCCTATCAACATCATCCTTGCGATGAGTCTACCCTTTCGTCAGTCCCCCTGAAGAACTTTTAGCCAATGACTCCAACCAGGATGACAGTCCTCGTCACGCCTACTTCGAGGACAGTTTCCTTGATGAAGATGACCCTTCGGGAATCACGTTGTTTGATTTCCTTAAGACGGTTGGAGGCATCATTCCTGATTGCTTTCTGTTTAAACCGTCTTCTCTCAGTCCTGAACCCGTCAAGAACAGTCGTAACTGAATTCGGCTTCGGCTTACATGATCGAAACCCAAAGCATCGGGCCGTTTTAGGCCAATCAACCATCCTCCTCACCACACTTTTACGCAACGTAGGTCTCTTTCTCGGCAAGGGTGAGCCACTGGAATTGGACAAGGACCCTTCCCCGCCACGTCTTGGCCGTGAATCATGGTTCTAAAAGTCATTTGGAGATGGCTCCTTCAACCCGGAACATTTTGATACCTATCCCAGTCAGAATTTGTAACCGTTTAAACAAAAATGGATTTGGGGACAACTTTACAGATTTCAAAAAAGATTGAAGTTCCTTCAGCAGTCGTGAAAGACAACGACAAGATTTTACGCTTGGACCTGCGAACTGCTTCACAAGCTGACGTACTTACCGCCGCCAATGTCTTGTGAGAGAAGCTTTCGTCCGAATCAAACCACCTTGAAGCTAAACGCCTAACCTTTCTGATAAATCTGGTCTTCAAGAAGGCATGCTTCGCGATCTTTCATTCAATGAACAGGCTAACCAAAGCTCTTTTTAACTCGTCGTTTCTACTTCGTGATGTCGCTCTTAGCTCCTTATCAAACCTCATCGATTGGACGAAACCTAAACTGCGCAATTCGTCAATTCGTGAGTCTGATACCGTCTTTCGAGGCCTAATCCCAAAACCTGCACCACACTTGGACTTTTCTCGAAAGCCTAAACAACAGCCCAATCCGTTCAACCAAAACCAGTTGAAGCCCTTTCACCAAGGCAACAAGACAATTGGCCATGACCAAGTAACAGCCAGAACTACTACGATGACTCAAAACAGGAACTCAATGAAAACTAGTCCTTTCGTGACAAGTCATCCAGTTGAGGAAGAGGCAGGTACAACAATCACAGGTTAACCCCTGACCGATGCAGCCACTACTCTTCTCCCGGTGAAAAACTCATCTTCAACCTAAATCGCTTAAACCGCAAAGTGAAAACCATCATTTCAAAATGGAAACATTAGACACCATTCCTCAATGCCTAAAATCAAATGACTGAACGGCATTCATAGACTTGGAAGATGTCTTCACATCCCTTTACACGCATTAGTACACCACCTCTTTCGCTTCAAGGCAAAGTCTTCGAGTTCCAATGCTTAACTTTCGGTCTCAACGCAGCACCAATAATCTTCACCCTCATACTCAAACCCATTTTGGCTCATCCCTACCAAAACCAAATCCAAGCAAGCACCTACCTGGACGACTGGTTTCTAAACGACCAAAGCTCCAATCAGCTCATTCACAATCGAGACTTCACCACAAATCTCCTCAACCAACTTTGCTTCAAAATAAATCTCAAGAAATCAAGACTCACTACACCTCATCCTCCTAGGAGTTTCATTCAACCTCTCTTCTGCAACAGTAATGCCTTCAGCAGACGGAATCGAAGACTTAGTAGCACTCTCACGATCCTTCTGATAAAAAAAAAACCAAGTCACATTCTCACGGAACTCAACGCCCTCATAGGGAAAATGGACTCCATGGCGAATCTTGTCTCTTATGGCAGATGGATGACCAGACCGTTTCATCATTACCGCATCGACACTTGGGGAAAGCATCATCAAATAAACACCCTCATGCTCCCCGCAGACAGGTTCTTCCTGACCGACACCCTTTTATGGTGGTTGGGTGTCCTGGTCCTTTCACAAAAACTCTTCTTCACGAGCCCCAACCGGATGTACATCTTCTCACGGACGCCTCGCTGTAAGGTTGGGGAGCTCACGCTGCACCCCACGAAATCTTGCGCAAATGGTCATCCCACGACAAGATCACATAAACTTACTTGAACTAAAGGCAGTCTTCAACGCCCTAAGCCACTTTCAGAACTTAGTCTCAGGGAATGTCGTTCAGATTGAAGTAGACAACATGACAGCACTTGCATACCTATTAAAAGAGGGAGGCATAAGATCCCGGCAACTCCACGTCACCTCCGCAATATTCAGGTTTGCTTCAATCTGAAAACCATGATTCTTTCCCTTCACATACCAGGCAACCGGAACGTCATCGTAGACTCTCTTTCTCGCCACAAACTTCTCTCGAGAAATGGACTCTAAAGAAGTCCATCTGCGAATATCTCTTCAACACATGGGACACTCCGATGGTCGACCTATTCGCCTCAAGGCACAATCCCAAACTCACTTCATTAGCACAGTCTCCGACGATTAAGCATGGGCAATGAACGCACTAACATTCCCTTGGATGAATGGTTATGTCTACCTTTTCCAACCGTTCAAAAATTCTACCTCTGGTTGTCATGAAAAGTAAATCGTCTCAAGGACTCTTTCTGTTAATAGCACCGAACTGGCCGTCGACACCATGGTTTCCTCAACTTCAGAATTTTCTAATCGACAACTCAAGAAGCACGCCAGAAATTCCAGATCAGATGTCGTAAAGAAAGGGAACCCAGCTCCACCCAAACTTCAGCGCTCTGAACCTACACGGATGGCTACTATGATCGGTTTCATCACAGAGGCAGGAATTCTTGAAGTACAAGCCATCAGAATTGCAAGTAAAGTCAACCAACAAGATTTACGACAGCCACTGGAAATATGGTTTTGTTGGTGTAATGGAAAGAAAATCAACCCAATCGATCCCCCAATGCCCGAGCTTCTGGTCTTCTTCACCGAAGGCCTTAAAAGTTCTAAATCCTAGTCTATCGATCGGCGTGAAATTCCGTCTTCAAAGCTGCAGGCAAAACTGACCTTAACGATTTTCGCATCTCATCTCTTATCAAATCCTTCAAAATTGAACGATGAACAATTCACCAAAGTTTTCCAAACTGTGACCTCTCCATCGTCTTGGATTCCCTATGAAGGCTCCTCACGAACCTCTCAACCTTTCACGAACCTGTCTCCTCACGAACCTGTCCTCACGAACCTCCTCACGAACCTCTCTTCACGAACCCCTCACGGCCATTGCAGCCAGCCTACTCTGCAGTGATGAACAAGCCTTTTCCATTGATCCAGATTACTGCCTCTTATTCTTTTCGTGCTAAGACTTGAAAGCCTTGCCAATCATCATTCCAGAGATCTCGTATATAACATGGCCTTTCCACAACAATATCCTGGTTCCTGAGATCCTTGCAGCAGCATCATGGAGAAGCACTTTCGTTTTCACGTCGTACTACTTCAGGCATATGACTACGCAAGCCAGTGGACTTCATTGTCTGAGACCCATCGTTGCAGCCAGATGTGTCGTCAAACCCACCCTTTAAGCAGTATGAAGAAGAAGCAAGACCGCATAAACAAACAGCTCTTGTTAGGGCCACCAAATCTGAAAAGAGATCTAAGTTCCAGTTTTTCTTCTGTTTGTTCTGAAATAAAGTGCGAAGTTTACAACTTTTGGGGGGATCCAGCTCGTACCCCTAGGGTACCCGTTAGGTGGTGCACACCGCCATTTTTAATGAGGTCTACTGTAAATGCTAAATTTGCAGGTAATGATATTTTCGAACAGCACATAGAAATGGAGAATTGCCGGGTAAATTTTGTTTCTATTGCCTAAACAAAAATATACATTACCTGTACCCACCCTACCTCCCCTCTTGATTTACCACCATGACATATTGAGAGGAATAAAAGATGACAACCTGTCGCGCCTCGGCATATATAGGAGGGGCGTGCGCTTGCGCATGCACACTTAGTGTACCTAGCTGGATAGTTCTTAACAACTTGAACAAACAAAAATGGATTGGTTGTTTGTGAAATTTTAAATGGAGCTTCTATACTGATGCACTGTGAAAACACTACTTTTCCTTGAAGCTTGTTAGGCATAGCCTAGGCTACATGAAAGTAGAAAATTTACTTTTAATTGTTCCTTAGATAATTATCGTTCTCGGCAATATAGAAAACAATAGGCTAGCTATAAAGTACGGTAGTATCTATTTGCCTCAACAGCGACTAAAATGGTGTCAGGATGTCGTGTACACCAATACTTAGGAAGCACTCTTCCCTGATGAAACGCAATGGACTGTTCAGAACATGTGCCGAGAGCAAAACAGCTTGGCCAAGTGGACAGTTGCCGGTTTAGGCAGTAATAGCTTACACCTGCACGTCTGACCTTGTATAAAACATTTGATCATGCAGCAAGTGTAGTAAGGTAGGCCTACCAAGTTGCTGACTTTATTTCACGTTGAATCTTTTTCATGTATTAAGTTTTTCAATTCGGATTTTCTTCTATTTTTGTTTGTTTAATTCATTTGGTTGAAGGGTGCATACTTCAGATACATTTAGAATTCTCACTACTGACTATTTTTTTTTTGTGGGTGTATTTTTTTTTAATTTTAATTTTAATACTTTTGCAAGTCTTGGCGTAGTTGTACCCTAAAAAAAGTTTTTACAAAAGCTAGTCAGTGTTGTGCTGTAAAGGTTTACTGCAGGGGTGCATCAAATTCTTACAGGACAAAATTTCCCACAAAATTTTCCTACAGATTTTTCAAGTTTCCACAGCCTTTCACTATGTAGGCAAGCCATTTTTCAGTGAATTTCCTCAGTTCGCTGAAATTTCCCGCGAACCTCGTTCTAGCATTCTGGCATATTATGCACCTTGCTGTATGGTACATTACACTTAATTCCATGGGTGACATTACTGGTGTTTAATTCTTCTAACCAAAAATAATGTGAGTAGTGTAGGGTCTGCATTTAAATTACATATTAACAGGTGAAATTAAGGTATATAAATACACCTTAAATTGTTAAATATTGGCTGCAGTTTTCATAAACTGCAGTGAGCGTAAACTTGTACGTGGAACCGCCTGAAAGTTTGTTTACTACAGTGTTTGTAGCCCCAGTTCCAATTTAGCCTGCAAGCAGGTCCATCTATTTTAAGGTTCTGTTAAAACTCAGCATTTAAATGTTGTCTGTCTGGTTATCCAGGATCCACAGATCGTGGTGGCCAATGTATTATCCTTGAAAAAACTCTTGAACCAATATTGTAGTTTTTTTAGTGGCATAATGTAATTAGTGTGTTCTTCAAGTTTTACTACTAATATTGTTGTCAGCTTGCCTTTAATAAAGTGGCGATTACAGTATGGTCAGAGAAGTTCGATAAATTGCTGACGAGCGCATTATCCTACCAAACATATTTTTTTTCCTGACATTAACTAGCGCATACGTGTTGACACACCTTAAAGGTGATCATACAGAGCGAATTTGGGAGTGGTTTAAAGCTGTGCCATGTCAGTTTTACTCTAAAAGCTGTTGGCCTACACCTAATTTACTTCCTTTGATTTTAATTTTTTGGCCTAACGGTAATCTGACACAAACGCGTGAGGGCCCAGATGCCACTAGGTTTTCTTGTCACGACTAATAGTTTGACGTAAATTTGTATATCTACATATTTTTGTAGAGATGATTAAGGATGCTGTACTGTTGTTCTAAAGTGTTGGAAATATTTTACAACTGAATTTGTTTCAGTGCATTTGTAAAATGCAGCTTTAAGTTATTGCAAGCAGAATATTCTCCAACTGACTTCTTAGAAAGTGTCATTACAATAGGTCTGACTGGTAGTTTGCCTGAGGCCAAAGCATGAGTAAAATGTAATTAGCATACTTGTTGTATGAAAAACAGGTTGTTTCTTTGTTGTAGATGCTTTTTACTCGTACTAAAAAAGCTCTTTGTAGATGCTCAGTTAATATCATATAAGTCGGTTAAATTTGTAACCTAGGACTTGTGGTAACGTTTCACATTAAAGACGATTTTATTTTCTACATAGTGACCTATTTATTAACCAGCAAACTTTGTTAACTCTTCTTTAATTTCTTTGAGTCCGGAGTATTTAAAATCATCTGTAAAGTTGATCGATTGTGTAAATGCCGTACAATTTTACCGCAGGCCAAATTACTTTTTATGCGAGAGTGGGCGTAAGCGTAAGAGTAGTATGGCGAGTACTGTTATGAGTAGAGTACAGTACTCATTTACACACACCCCCCCCCTGCACATGATTTCAACGGTTTGTAAATGCTTCTGGTGCATTGGTATTTTCCCCCAGTGCACTGAAATCATCAATATTATTGTTACAGTTCAAAGGTGCCTTCTGCTAGTGAGCCGCTTTTTAATTCGACATGTCACACATCGAATTAATGCGGTTGTGGTCAAAAAACGGGTGGACGCGATTTACGTCAGCGACATCTCAAAAACCAAACACATTTGTTCAATTCTGATCCGACGAAATGCAAGTATGTGGATGGGTCACTTGCAGTGTGCAAGTACAAAAGGTATTATGCTCCACAGAATATACATAAGCGTTTAAAGTATAATAACCTCTAACAAGGTGCTTCAACAAAAAACCGTCGCCCGATAGTATACCCTCTGTGAATGACGTCGGCCAAATGTCATCGTAAAGATGTGCGCTCATACGAAAAATTGCGGCGTGTAACTGCGCATTTCGGCAAGTCAGGTTTTCAAATTGTGGTCGGTTAGAGACTATGCACATCGAGATGGCGTCCTCTCTTATCGCGAAGTACAATACAAAGTGAGTCGTCACTTACCTTTGGCGGTTATCTGGATGGTACACCGAATTTTTACTCTGGGATCTGGACGGTACATTGAATGCGAGGTGCGCATAACCTCGCTGCTTTCCGGGTGCGATATATTACAGTATTTTATTACGCTTATTTGTGGTGTTGTTTCTTATTGAACGAGTGAACAAAGCGAATGATGTCCTATTTTTACAGTGGCGGACTGGCCAGGGAGGGAAGGGCGGAATATTCCTCCTGGCCTCTAATTCTCAGTTTTTTTTAAAAAAAATCCGTAACAGGAAAACTCGTACAAGTTTTATTGGTTCGATATTAGTTTTACCAACAGATTTAAAATTACAAATAATAATAATAAAGATAATTATAAAATGCTAGTAAAACAAGTACTTTGTATTCAGTAACCTAACAAAAATTGGCCATATGAAATTGCAGTGTTATATTCAATGCGGAATTTGTCACAATTTTCGTGTGAATATTTTAACTTCTGTTAGGCTAATACACCTAAAACGTGTAAATAAATTTAAAGTAGTTAACCTCACGTACCCTCAGCGCAATATGATTTTTCCTACTCCCCCCCCCCCCAAATTACCTGCTGAATTTACTGAAAATATGGTGTTCGAAGATTTAAAAAATGTAAAAGTCGGATGAACAAGAACAAAAGGAACGGAAATTGTAAAACAACGAAGCTTTCAGTTTGTTTTTTTGTAAGATGAAAATTTATCCGATGAAAATTTATCTGGTCAACGATTGCATCATCGCACACAAGATTCCGACTCATTTGCCGTATCGTAGTAGCAAAAGTTACGAGACAATTTTTTTTTAAATAATGTGCAATATAGTAGATATTCTTCAGTACACCACGTATTCAGATTTTTTAGTAGTGTCCTGTTGGTATGTCTGCCGTTACAACTGCATACATCAATTACACATTTTTCTGTATTCTGCCATACAACACGTTGAATTACTAATGCAGTGTAGTGCATCCTTGTTTACAATAAAAATACTTTTACATGTAACTTACTCTGATAATTTAGCATACAGGTTTAACAGCAGCTCATCAACTTGATGGTGAAACACGAGCGTGTGTCTAGATTAGTGGTTTAACTTCAGTTCCCCATGTTAAAGCAATCTTTAGACGCCTGAGTAATACCGCCGTTGTTTTTGAATATTTTAAACCATATTTAATATTTACATCTTACTGGACTCGATCAACACGCATACGAATGTATTAAAATCAGTTGGACAACAAAATTAAAACCTGTCGTTTGATGCTCATCAGTGTGCTAACAATATTCGCGCGTTTGATACATTGTTTAAATAAAGCAGTGTTAGCCCATAACCGCCTGAGAAAACACTCGGACCTTTTTTTTATAATAATACATTGAATTTGGTCCCCAACCCAAAAAAAATGGCGATCAGGAAACGGAAGGGTTGCCCACTTACTCCACCCCTAAATACGGTAAAAAAAAAAAAGAAACATTAGTAAGTTCGCTTAAGAAATACAGAGAGATCGCGGTGATGCACGACGAAAGGCCGAAAGAGTGTGGGAGCGTACAATGTCCTCTGACAAAGCGTTCCATGGAGGTATAACGCGAAGTGCAAAGAAATTCAAGCGACAGTCAAGTCGTGACCTAGCCCGCCTAAGTTTCAATGAGTGTCCTCGTGTCATAGAACTACCCACAAAGTCGAAAAAGGAAAAATCAAGTGGGAACATGTGCACAATTTTAAAAGTCAGCGAGATGTCTGCGTAGAGACGTCGTAATTCCAGAGGCTCCAGACCTGAGCTTTGTAATCTTTCCCCAGCAGGGAGATGTCTGAGACCAGTTAGTGACCTAGTAAAGTGGCGCTGAACGGACTCGAGTAGGTCAATGTCCTGGAGTAAGTATGGAGACCAGACTGAGCTGGCATACTCCAGGATTGGTCGCACGTAGACTTTAAAAGCCCAGACACGAGTTTCATAATTGGCGCGGGAAAAACATCGATTAACAATGTAGAGGCGACGGAAGGCCTGGGCCGCGATTTTCCTGCAATGGGTTGAGGACTTGAGATCGGACATAAACCAGACACACAAGTCCCTGATCTCATTCTTACATTCTAACTGTAGACCGTTCAAAGTATATGGAGATAATTGGGGAGAGCTCCCTAAGCAAAAAAGAGAAGCACTTCTCGCTCGAGAGAGAGGCAACTGCTACTGTGTGGACCAAGCAGTGACCTCAGCTACGGTATTATTTAGCCTGTGATGGTCAGCCAAATCAAGTACTTCCATACCCGTCTTAACATCTTAACGTCATCTTCAAACTTGAGGTTTAAATCATCACTAGACCCAGTTAATGGTAGGAGATCATTAATAAAAATGACAAAAAGTAGAGGCCCCAGGACGGAGCCATGTGGGACCCCACTTACAATAGGTAAGAGAGTAGAGCGCGAATCTTCAATTCGGGCTTGTTGCTGACGTTCCCGTAAAAAGGCACAAAGCCAGTTCAGCAGTTGTCCATCAAAACCGAATTGTTTGAATTTGGCCACAAGCTTTGTATGAACCACTGAGTCGAAGGCATGCTGAAAATCAACATACACCATAATCAAAACCTATGCCCAAATCCACAGCTGCAGTCCCGTGGTCCAAAACTACCAACAGTTGTAGTGTGGTTGAACGATTTGGGAGGAAGCCGAACTGGGCAACGTCTAATAATTGGTGTTTTACACAATGATCCAGCATAGTCTTACGTACAATTGACTCCATTACCTTACAAATAACAGAAGTCAGGGCAATGGGGCGATAGATGTTGGGCAGGGATGCATTGCCCATCTTAAAAATTGGTACAACAATGGCTTGTTTCCAGACCACAGGGATTTCTCCACTGGCAAAAGAAAAATTAAATAGGTACACTAGTGCAGGCAAAATTTCCCAAGCAATCTGTTAAGAAAGTACGCTAAGATACCATCTGGACCTACGGCGTGACTGGGTTTAAGGTGATGAATCGACTGCATGATGTCGATGGGGTCAATTATTAATGTCCTACATGTGTTACCGGGATCTAACCCAGAAGGTGTAAGTAAGTGGTGGAATAATCCCGTTATCACACATCCCATTCGAAGTGAAGATGGAGTTGAGGGCAACAGCCCTGTCAAAGTTATTAGTAACGTAAGAACCGCCGACCAAAAGTGGGGGAATTCAACGTGTAGTATCAGTCATCTTTCGATAGTGTCTAAAAAGGGCAGACAGACTGCCCTCGGCAATAACCGCAGAATCCAATTTGGTGTGCCAAGCAGAGACTGCAGTACTGGAAGCTGAACTGGAGGTGTCGGAAGCTGCAAGGTTTAATTGGGTACGGGAGTCCCTATAACGACGCCACAGCCGTAGTTTTTTAAGTCCTAATTTGCGGAGATTTTTTGGAAGGAACACAGTCTTGTGATCTGGGCTCTTGGTGGCCAGGCGACAGACATCGGTACAACCAAATACCAGTTCAAGGAAACAGTCCCAAACCGACTGGATAGAACAAGCGTGGTGAGTAAAACATTTTTCCCAGTTGATCTGTCCTAGTAGGTGGCGTAGTAGATTAAAATCAATCTTACGAGTAGTTTGCCCCATCGTAGAAGACAGAGTAGTCAAGCAGTTTACCGAGAAGGTTACCATAGAATGATCACTACTACCCCAAGTTATCAATGACACAAGTATTATAAACCAAGCGGTCATCTTGTGTAAGAACAATATCTAGGATATTAGACCCCCTTGTGGGTTTATCCAGAAATTGACGGAGTCCCAGTGGGCGAATAGAGTCCAGGAAAACCCGGTGCGGTCGAATAGTCGCCGTAAAAGTTGACCAATTGGCCGAGGCCAAGTTGAAGTCTCCAACTATTACATTACGGTAATAGTTATGCATCACTTCAGTTATGAAGCAACACATATTTGAGATTGCCTGCTCGCAAAGGCTATTTGGTAAATATCCTAAAATAAAATTTAACTTTGAGGCGGGCAAGTGTACGGACATTGCTTCAGTATTAACACCAGTTTTACCGTGGACCACCCGAATCTCGGAGCGTAAAATGATTAATATCCCACCCGCTTGCGACCCACGATCTCTCCGAAGGACCGAGTAAGGGAGATTTCTGGTAATCATAGCATCAGTAATGGAACTATTAAGCCAGGTTTCAACTATAAACAAAATATCAAACTTAAGACTAGCTAATAAGGCATAAAATGGTGCAAGATTTTTAACAATGGAACGGGCATTTAAAAGAACGCAGTGCAGATCCGTGTTTTTTTTGGCACGTCGCAAGATAAGCACATTGTGTCACGTTGGAAATATTAGTTCCCATTACATTGTTTCGTTTTCCTCTCTATTTAGGATCCGTCCCACCTCTCTAGCAAGTACAAATTTCCCTCGTGCCGTGAGGTGTAAGCCTTCCCTATCTTGTGGCTGGCGTTGCCCGGATTTGGGAGTCAATGGAGATAAAATTCATGTTTAACTCGATGCACAAATTTCGTAGGAGGGTATTCGTGTGGGAGACCTCACGGTCGTCCTCCGACCTGTTTGAATAAAATCTTGCTGGAAGAGCCAGAATAGTGATATCAGTACCAAACGGACTGGCAAGGATCATATCAATAATTTTTTTTTTTTACAAAGGACACAATTCTGTTCGGCCTATCTAGACCGATGTTGTTGGAGCCCAAATAGATTATGAAGATTGCATCTTGCTTCACAGTTACGAGGATAGACGGAACTTTATCGATAAGATCATTTGCCTTTATCCCCGGCCAGGTCCAAGTAAGAGAGTCCTTGTTGCTGCCAAAACGGAGGTCACGGGCTTGGGAATCGCCAATAATGATGATCGGACGCTTGTCGTTTAAAATAGTACACCTTCGCAGTTCGCCCTGCAAGATTTCCTCTTGGCTTAGGATCTGAGAATTTTGTTTGCGGTGGTACTGGTTTTTAAGCAAATGGGCAGAATTTTGGCGATCACACAATTCGATAACGGCAGGGGATGAGTGTGTGACAGGAGACGAGTGGCAGTTGTTTGTGCCAGCCTGATTAAGCTCGGAAGGATACGTTGGTGCCCGAACTTGCGATGGCATGACCGAACTGGCTTGTGATGGAAGTTGTAAACCCAATTTACTCTGGTGTACCTCTTGACGAGGAGCGGGCTGGCAGTACGTCAGCATGGGATGAATGAACAGAAAATTCGCCAGAGCGAGTAATAGAGCATAGGGACGTTAATGCTACGTTAGAGGTTTGCACTGGATCAAGTGAAATCGTCGGCACACTAACTGTAGCTGGATTTTTATTATCATCCGACATTTGCGTGCCCAACCCCAAATTTAGATTGCTAAAGCGGGTCTCCAGCTTATCCAGCAAGTCAGACTTAAATTCATCCAGGATTCGACGTTGATAATTGAGTAAGGTAGATGCCCAAGATTCCAGATCAGCTCCTGTAACCATTGTATAGATGACAAACAGTGTGAAGTCACAACATCCGTAAGCTTTGTTAGTTTTTGGTTGATGTTGGTGAAATCGGTGTCTTTCTCTAATGCTAGACACTCAAGGCGAGTTAGAATATGTGCAGTCTTATTTAGTAGGTCATTTACTAGCATGGAGTCGGATTGGTTTGAAAAGCTCTTTGAGTTTGTTGTAGGTGATGGTGATTTCTTTCCAGTAAATGGTGTAGATATGGGGTCAAAATACAGGGTTCTACGCTGGAGACGTTCCTCCCGCCTGGCTGCAGACAAAATATAGTCATGGTCTTCGGGTTCGGGCAATAGAAAATCGTTAAATGAAGTGATCACAACTAAAAGATTTATTCGTGCGTTGGATGATTCGGCAGCAGTTGCCACACAAAGTGAGTCGTAATAGGAAACAAAATTCTGGTTAAAAAATCTGGTTGAAAAAAAAACGTGAGCTTGAAGCCGAAAGTTAAAAGTTCACAAGTTCTCCTTTTCCCCTTGAACAAACAGAAAGAAAAAAAAAATTGGCCGGTGTTGGATTCGAACCTGCTTTGCAAATTTGTATTGGGCAATAGAAACCATGGCAAGAAACAGTAGTAGAAACAAAGCAGTAGAAACAACACGAACTTCAATCACCCAGCACAGATCCCCTAAATCACTCGCAACACACAAATCCCGCAGCAGTTGGGCTTGAGTAGTTCATGAATAAGGAGGCTCACCCTCCAGTCCCAAACCAGACAAGAAACCATATGAGACTTGGGTCAGTTCTCGGATTCGAACCGGCATTCTCTTGGTTTGGAGCTGGCGACGCTGACCACTGGGCTGTGATTGCCCGCTTTGCTCGGGGTTCTCGGGACCCCTCACAAAGCTCGCGCTGGGACTTAGTTTTTCGCTGTTATACGTTGAAGGCGTTTGTTCGTATCTAGGCGGCTGTATGTTAGCTGAGGGTTGAGAAAATACTTGATTGCAGCCAATAATAGCTGCGCTGAAACGCAACAACTATCAGCCACACTAGCAAAACTTTCTAGACAAAAAAGCTGGTCGACTATGCGGAAATAAAATAAAGATGCAACCTATTTCCATTGCCCATTTGGCTTTCTGTCCTGTGATTACGAACAAAAGCGAAAGAAAGCTGCAGACAAATCGGCTACCAATAGAATGATTTGCGCCGCGTGAGTGAGGAAAAGTCAGTGCTCATCCACTTTAACAAAGTACAGAACAACAGGATACACCAAAGTGTCATGAATTAGAAAACAAAAACAAACTTGTTTCATGTTTAAGGTAAGGTTTAACTGAAAGTCAGAACAGGAAAAGAACACAAATAATCTTTCCTGTAAGGTTTCTAATACGTACCACAAACGTTGCTGTAGTGTTTAGTCCATGTGAAGCCTTAAGTATTTGCTTAATTTGTTCGCTAATGGTTGGGGGCTGCTTAATGTCTTTTTAAGTAGACGTAATACAGCATAAGGGACCGGTCATTATTCATGGCCCAGGGGGGTAGAGGGGAGGGGCGGTGAAGGAAATAAAAATCTGATCACCTAATTTTTCATGACCACCATCCTTCGAAACCCTAAAATAAATCTTGAACCCACCCTCAAGTTCCAAAAATAGGCCTAATTTAACCTCCCCCCCCCCAAAATGCGCTTTTCATATGCCTATTAAGACTGCATGCAGATGATTTCCTGTACCCAAATTAAGTAGTGCTCCCCCTTAAAAGATCCCTTGAAATAAGTAATACATCTTGTAGAACTCATTTTCTATCAACATTATTCCTCCTAACAGTGTGCTGAAATATCGAAAAGAACGAAGTTACGCATTATTGAGCGTTATAAGTTGTGCCCCCTCCTAAAAAAATCCTTGAAATAAGTACTACATTGCGTTATACAGGGTGTGGCAGAAAGGAAGGGCCACCCTTGGCAATCAAAGATGGTTAATATTAGGATAATGAAACTTTGCATGGTACGTTGGCGAATGGGGGGCCAACTAATCATGTGTCGATCACTGACCTTGACGCATATTTTAACCATGCTTCGTAGAACCCCAGTGTAAATTAGAAACTTGTAGACATTGGCAAGGCATGGCCATTGCAAAAACCGGAACGAAATTCGGTCCGCTAGTTTAGGAATTACGAAAATTGCAAGAATCCTTCCTTTCTGCCCCACCCTGTATAACACTTTTCCTCCAACATTATTCCTCCGTACAGTGTGTTAAAAAAAACCCAGAAAGAACGAAGTTACGCAGTATTGAACGCTATAAGTTGCACCCCCCCCCCCCCCCCTTAAAAGAATTCTTGAAATAAGCACTATATCATGTTAACCCTTTTCCCTTCAGCATTATTCCTCCGTACAGTGTACTGCAATATCGGAACGAATGAAGTGATGCAGTATTGAATGCTTTAAGTTGCGTACCACTTTAAAAGAATCCTTGAAATAAGTGTCACATCGTGTTATAAGGTATAACTCTTTTCCTTACAACATTATTCATCTGTAGTGTGCTAAAATATCGGATAGAACGAAGTTATGCAGTATTGAACAATGTAATTTGCACCACCAACCCTCTCGCCCCCTTGTAAAAGAATTCCTGAAATAAGGGACCGGTCATTATTTATGGCCGGGGGGGTGAAATAAAAATGTGACCCTGAAAAAATCTTGATTTCCCCTCCCCCCCCCCCCTCTCAAGGTCTAAAAGTAATGTGACCCCTTCCCCCCCCCCCCAGGGGGGGGGGGGGGGGGGGGGGGGGGGGGGGGG